>CAMPET010000137.1:0-11849 GCA_946803715.1 Beroe ovata
GAGATACAACTCACGGCTCCTGTTGGCGGTAGGGGAGGTGTGGTCATCATAAAGAGGTTTATATCGATCATATTTGGACATATCTCGGAATTTATAGGACACGATTTTTGTTTCATTTTCCGTTGGAAGAGTCTCTCCCTAACCAGCTTTATCCTGGTATGATCCTTTAGCACATGAATCACACTTTGTCTGTCCACTCTTTCCCTGGGACGTTCCCTTTATACACGTGCTACACGTCTTACTCCCAGACTTCTCAGAATAACTGCCTGAAGAGAAGTACAGTATAAGTACTTTTATCTAAACTCCGGATTTGAGATACGATGATTTTCCCCGATCCGTTGCCATGGTTACCCTATAAACACCGTGGCATCTCGCTTGGTTGTCATGGTATGATAACCCGCTCCTTTCATTTGTTGTTATGACAACTATAACTTAACGCATGGCAACCTGCTCCTTCATACCTGGATCACACAGTGAACAAGTAGCAGATCCCGCCTTATCAGCATAAGATCCCGGAATGCACTCTGTACAGGAAGTAGAGTTATCAGCCGAGCTGCTGCCCGCTTCACACGATTTACACACTGCTGAACCAGTATCTGATGAGTAGGACCCAGCTTTGCACATTGCACATGCTTTGGTACTCGCTGAGTAGGAGCCTGCGGGAGTGGTTCAGAGGGGAGTGAATTCAGAGAGGATTGAATTCAGAGAGGAGTGGTTTAGAGAGGAGTGGAATCATGGAAATTCAGAGAGGGTGTGGTTGGGTGTCAAAGAGGGAATAGTGGAAATTCAGAGGAGGACTTCTCTGACGATGGATATTGTTATACCTGCAGGGCAGGCTGTGCAGTTGGCTGACCCAGCATCAGCAGCTATGTTCCCAGCTGTGCAGTCAGAGCAGCTGGAAGCCCCAGCTTTGTTATCGGTGGAAGTGCCAGCTGCACAACTGGAGCAGGATCCAGTACCGGGATCAGCTGCAAACTGTCCTGGAGAGGGAGTCGGTTTGACAAATTCGTTCTTTCAATGAGATGTTTCCTAATAACTAAATAATTCATATCGTGATTGAGCAAAGATGCTCGTAGAGACGTTAGGAAGGTAGGCCCCTGACACATTTTCGCGCGTTCCGTCTACACAACATTGCAATTAGGAAAGAGCTGTTCACTAACCTGCTGGACACGCTGTACACGAATCCTCCCCTCTGACCCCCTCAGTTGAGTACCCAGCCTCACAAGGTGTGCACTCTGCCCCACCCTCCTCGGAGGAGATTGTCCCCGCAGCGCACAGATTACACATCGTGGCATTGGCTATGGAGAACGATCCCTTGGAGCAGAGAGGACAGGAAACTGTCCCGTTTTTGGGGGAATATGATCCTGCTTCGCATCCTGTACACACTGCAGAGCCTGTAAAATGGAGAGCTGGGTGTCAAACAAAGCTTCTCCTGGAATTTGCTAGATTTGTGGACCTATCTATCATAGGACTGATGAGTTTCGAAGTGACGTGACATACAGCACCTCAGGAGAGCGAGTCAGGGCCTAAATTCGACCTGGAATCGATTCAGCGTCCAAAATTACCCAGGAATCGATGGTATTTACAGCGAAATTCAACCAAAAAAGTTTTCGTCGAATATCGGATCTCAGTATCGGTAGAAATGTTATCGATGATGCCCACACTTTTGTACGTCATTTTTGAAGGTCTCTAATGGAAGTTAAACAGGCACTTGGGACACCAATTTCTCACCAAGTCATCTCTCCTACTCTCATACTACAAGTAACAACTCTTTTCATGACCATATGAGATCCGCACTTGCCGTAAAGCCACGCCCAAATCACGATTTCAAACCCGTGGGAAGCTAAAGGTGCAAAAACATGAAAATCACTGGGACACACCGACACCAAAAATTATTTTACCTGAAAATATAGTGGGAATGAGTGTTTCTGGCTTATTTTTTGACGTAGAATCCGAATCTGGAAGAATTATTAAGCTATCTCATCGAAAAATAGGTCAAAAATTGCATTTTCGTCTCACATGTGAGACTATATGTCCCGTGGCAGATAGCGCCTCAGGGAAGCAAGATAGGGCTAAAATTCGATCAGGAATCGATTCAGCGTCCAAAAATACATAGGAATCGATGGTATTTACATAAAAATCGACCAAAAAAGTTTTCGTCGAATATCGGATCTCAGTATCGGTAGAAATGTTATCGATGATGCCCACACTTTTGTACGTCATTTTTGAAGGTCTCTAATGGAGGTTAAACAGGCACTTGGGACACCAATTTCTCACCAAGTCATCTCTCCTACTCTCATACTACAAGTAACAACTCTTTTCATGACCATATGAGATCCGCACTTGCCGTAAAGCCACGCCCAAATCACGATTTCAAACCCGTGGGAAGCTAAAGGTGCAAAAACATGAAAATCACTGGGACACACCGACACCAAAAATTATTTTACCTGAAAATTTAGTGGAAATAAGTGTTTCTGGCTTATTTTTTGACGTAGAATCCGAATCTGGAAAAATTATTCAGCTATCTCTTCGAGAAATAGGTCAAAAATTGCATTTTCGTCTAACATTTGAGACTCTAAGTCACGTGACAGACAGCACCTAAGGCAAGCGAGATATGGCTCTTATTTGACCGAGAATCGATTTAGCGTCCAAAAATACGTTGGAAACTTAACAGCGATATCAACCAGCATTCACAAAAACTTAGAACTCAAAAACCCTTCGTTTTCGGAAACTTTAAAACTCTCTAAACCCACCGTTCTCTGCGGCATATGATCCGGGTGTACAAAGGATACACGCTGTGGCTCCGTCCTTGCCATTGGTAGAAGAGCCTGGTAAACAGAGAGCACACACAGCACTTCCTGATTGTGGTAATTTGTGATGATCAGTGAGTTTGGTAGGATGAGTGCTTTATAATTATATTGTCAATTTATCTGTCAATTCTCTGTATTAAAGTCTAAAATAGAGTTATCAAGTGCTTGAATGATAAAGGGGCAGCTTCCATTTCTGGAAAGATGCCAGATTAGCTACCTTTCTCTGCGGACACGGCCCCAGCTGGGCATGCGGTACACGCTGTAGATCCTGTCTGGTTGTTGGTAGACTCTCCTGCGTCACACGCCGAGCACTTGGCAGCTCCTGTGCAGTAAGATCACTGATCAGTCACCACGACTACCAGTTTTGTTACCATTATACCATAACATTGGCCATGATTCTGACCAAAACTTTGGCTTTGACGACCGAATAAATCAGGGCTGTTTCGCATGATGTGAATGATTTCAGGAATGAGTGAAATGACTGTGTCCTCCTACCCGCAGCCTCAGCAAAGTATCCCGCACTGCAGGTTGTACAGGATGTCGACCCCTTCTCCCCGTCTGTGGAGCTGCCCGCAGCACAGTCCGTACACGTGGCCGATCCTGTGTAGAGGCCGAGGGTTGCCATGGTGATTGGTATAGTGAGTGTACGGGAGAAAAGTTGTCACGGTTATGTGAGCACGTGTTCGAGCGGTTGTCATGGTGATGAGAGAGTGTCATGCGGTGATCGGTGAAATGAGTGTACCCACCCTTTTTTTCACTGATGGATCCCGCAGCACAAGGATCACACTTGCTGGCACCAGTCTTGTTATCGGTGGAAGTACCGGCATTGCAGGGGGAACACGTGGCTGAACCCTTCTTCTCCGCATACTGCCCTATGTGGAGTGTGAGGTCGTGATCATGACATGTGTAATTTCATCCTAGTTTCATTCCAAAGCGACTATAGACTATAAATAATCGAGAGTGGTTGAAAAAAACGACTATAGCAAATCCCCGGAATTCTATAGTTTGTCTAGTATCATGATCTCTCGGCGGATACCGGCATCACAGGGTGTGCACTCCGATGCCCCTCCCTTCCCCTCGGTAGAGTGTCCGACATGGCACTCCGAGCACTTGTCAGCTCCATCTTTGTCAGTTATTGTACCAGCACTGCACTCAGTACAGATCGTGGCGTTGCCTGTGGAGTATATGTGAGTCTGATGTTTGGCATCTGGCCAATTTTGTCTCTTCTAAAAGGAACTCTAGGGTTTGCCCTCTGAAACTACTAAGCAAAGTTTTTTTTCAAGGATTTTTCTCCCCACCCCCCCTAAAATTTCGATTCTCATCAATCAATCCTGTGCACTGACCGGAGGAGTAGGTTCCCTTGGTACAGGTTTGGCAGGTGACAGTTCCATTCTTATCTGAGTAACTTCCCGCAGCACATCCTTCACAGGTCGCTGAACCTAGGGGGGGAGAGACAGGTTGTTAGGTTTTGGAGTATCGCTTGTTTTCGGAGGCATCGATACCATCAAATCATCAAACCGATGGTAGAAATTTTGCAAAATATTGATTGATGAACAAGTTTTTCATCGGCCTCCCACAGTCTTACCACTCTTGTCTGTGTAAGTCCCTGGCTTGCACAGTCCACACTCTGTCTGCCCAGGCTGATCATCAGTAGAGGACCCAGCATCGCACGCAGTACAGTTCGCTGCCCCCTCCGCAGCACTCACAGTCCCAGCTTCACACAGATTACAGGAGGATGCAGCAGATTTGTTGTCAGTGGAGGATCCCGCAGCACACTTGGAGCAGGAGGGTGTGCCCTTGTCTGCAGCATACTGACCTGGAGAGTGGGTTAGTATTTGTACTCCTTGGGACTGGGAGAACAACTTGGGATTTTCAACGGTTTTTAACTTTTTCAAGGTTGGTATTTATTAATTCAGTATTGGGATTTATCTCTGATCCCACCTATGAGTATGATCATGTCCGCCTTACCTGGACTGCACGCTGTGCACGTGGCTGCACCCCTCACCCCACCAGTAGAGTACCCAGCCCCACACTCCGTGCACTCTGTCGCCCCCTCCTTCTCTGCAACACTCCCCGCGTTGCACAGATTACACATGGTCGCGTTACCGATGGAGAATGAGCCAGCGGCGCAGGTCGAGCAGACTGTGGTCCCGTTTTTGGGGGAGTAGGTCCCAGCTGCACNGAATCTGGAAGAATTATTCAGCTATCTCTTCGACAAATAGGTCAAAAATTGCATTTTCGTTTCACATGTGAGACTCTAAGTCACGTGACAGATATCACGTCAGGGAAACGAGATAGGGCTACAATTCGGTCAGTAATCGATTCAGCGTCCGAAAATACGTAGGAATCGATGGTATTTTTATTGAAGACCGACAATTGGTTCCAATAACCCTTCATCCACCTGAAACATGTCAATTTAAGTTAGCATTTGAGGATAGCTCCAAATCGGATTATGCTATGGTATTCTATCTTACTTCAAGTACCTTAAGAAACTCGGGCAGCAAGAATTTCACGTCAATCTGATAATTGGTTTCCATGTTGAGGGCCGCCATAACCCCTTATCCACCCAAAACATGAAAGTTTAATTGAGGTTTTGAGGATAGCTATCATAGCTCAATTATAAAAGGCAGCCATGAAATTCGCAAAGGACCCATAAGATCTAGAAAGCGGTCATGAGATCCAATTGAGTATACTGAATAGTCACAAATATCTGCGATATAAGCTTGCACGTGTGATCTCATTTCATCGATTGAATCCATCGGTGATTGCACATGCTGAAACTTGTTAGGATGAATGAGATAAGTTTTCTCATCTTCATCTCATTTCAATATCCACCGTTTATCTTATAAATCTCATTCATCATTGCTTCCATTGGGAGCAACCGCTGGCCCCATTCTCAATTTGAAACATGAGTCATGCAAGTTTCTAGATAGATATTCCCAAATCGGACTATTTTATTTCAAGGTTAAACCGAGGCGGAAACGAAAGAGGAGTAGATCTGATAGACGGCCAGTGCAGGACGGTTCACAACTCTCCGCATCTGTTAGTCAAGGAGACACTCAGAGGTTACTATAATCTGTATCTAATTAATGCAGTCCCAGCAACAATCAAAGCAGCAGTCTTTGCTACAGTTTCATACCTTAGCAACAGTCTCTCTTATAATAACTGTCTACAAATTGTGTCCGTGTGTTTTGCAACTGTATATATTACACTATGAAAACTGCGTACTACATAAATATTTGAGATCCATACTATGCAGTTAGTGATCACATTGATGTGGTTAGAAATAGATGGACATTGGACCCGCGTACTCTTTCTCCCCACAAGCGGGACAGCGAGCGATATCATAGCCGCAGATATTGTGTTGCTCCGAGTGTTGCTCACCAAGATGCTGAAGCAACACATTATGATGTTGTGGAAATGAAATGTGGCATGGTGTGTGGTTTCCTTCCATTAATTATGCTGTCTCCGTGATTGATTGGGAAAGGTTAGCGTTGGTGTTTTCATATGGTTGTGCTCCGTTGCTCTGATAAAGGTTGAGATGGATACTATTTCCGCTTTCATTCTGTTCGTCATGATATAGAAATGTCATGATCTATGCCCCAGTGCCCCACTGAGATCTATCACGGGAGCGTTAGCATTTCCAAGTCTCACGCTCTCCTGGGTGACGTTTATCAAAGATGTCAAGTTCTGAGAGCATCCAATCTGCGCAAAGATCAGCTATAAACGTTTATAGATATACCTCGTATACTACGATTTGAAAAATCTGTTTAGTCCACCTTAAACGATCTAAAAAAGTAAAAATTCGCTTCTTACGGCAGGGGGAACTGTCTTTGATTAAAGTTAAAGATACCCCGCAAAATTTGCTTATCTCTCTGACAATTTGCAATCCAAAGTCGAAACATTGCCGTGTATCCCGCGCCTAACCACTGCCACCTATTTTAGGTATAATTATAGCCAGAGCTACAGGTGAATACATTGTATATCGGTTTCTGATTAAGTTAAACAGAGTTGATTTGATCCATCTTCATATACGCGAGAACGGCTCAGAACGAACCCATATAATAAGAGTTCTTTAATCTTTGTTCTTCATATGATTTGTGTGTCCATCTATGCCGTTCATGAAGATATCATATTTGTGTAGGCTCGAGCGTGATTTTCAGTCTATACTCTATGCTATAGAGGGAGGGTACTACAGTGTTTAGTTAACAGTATTGTGATTTGTGATTTCATTCATTCCATCTTCTAACAGCTCTGAAGCCCTTTCATCCTTTGGTCTTTGACCGCTATGTCATGCATGGGATTATGTCACGTTTCGGATCATTTTGTACGGATCATTTCGAACTAATTGATCCCCTTGTTTTGTTAAAAACAGGTTTTTAAACACTCCCTCTTCTCTCCCGCAGCTTGAGAACAGAAATGGAGAACACAGACACATGCCGAGACTTCCCAACCGCATCCGAGCTCAGCCAATCAGATTTCAGAACGGCACCCGGCAGCCAATCAGACCTTGCTGCTGGTCCTGCCAGCCAATCAGAGAGCGCCACCGCGTGTAACGGTCGATGCTCCCCGAGGCTTGAGAAGATCAGTGATGCGAGTCTGGTTGCTTATAACACCGATACTGTGGAGTCTGTGGTAGAGAATGGGGAGGAGGGGGAGGAAGTGAAGTTTGACATCCCTCTCGTTTCCTCGGGTGAGCTTCGTGATATCGCTTTATTTAGTCTCAGATAGGGAATTCGACGTCATCATTTACATGATCATTTACATGATCAGTTATCACCTCAGGAATTGTCTTAGTTTAGAACTAAATCACTTGGACTCCCCCTCGGATTTGCCTCAGTTCACACTTGAGTCACTCCTCCCTCCACAGTTTTACTGGACACAGAAGAGAATCTGGGTGACATAGTGAAGCAGGAATTAGGGGCGGAGGAAGATCCAACACTTAGCAGTGGATCTGTGGAGGACTGGGTATGATGTTTCTCTTCGTTATTTCTAACATTGATTCTCATCTCACAATCTCTCTGTGACCACTGATCCTGTTCTTTACATGAAAACGTCACCGAACGGCGAGAACAGATCATCTAAATTTGATCACCCATCAACCTCTCATCCTACCATTCCCCTCATCATCATCTCCCCTATGAAATATTTCCCCTGACCTTTTCCCCCACAGACAGACGGTAAGAGTAGGAGTGAGTGGGAGTTGCAGGTCCTTCGGGACGTTATCAAACACTTTGAGGAGGATTTGGCAGAGTCGGAGCAGATACTGGAGGAGAAGAAACAGAGGGATCGGAGGATCAGGTAATAAATTGATCCTTCTTCCTTGTTAGAGAACTTACTTTCAATTGTCTAAAATTATCGTGAAGAGTTTTGAAGAGTACTCTACCTTTTTGCCAAGTCCAGTTTCCCAAGTTCCTCGAAATTTCTCACATACTCCACCTCCCCTTCAGAATGGAGATTAAGATGCTGAGAACACAGATCGCTGTCCATGAGATGGACCAACGCCTCCGTTCAGAGTTCAAACCCCAGCACACTTCCACCCCTCGACCTGGCAAGGTTCCAAAAGAAGCAGCTCACAAATTGAAGAACAGGACCGCTTTTGATTCCTTTCTCCTCGCTGAAAAGTGATTGGCTGGTTGTAAGTTTTGTTGAATTTTGGTTTAATGTAATATTTTGTCAGATATTTTTGCTTATTTCGCAGGAAAATGATCCAAAAGACGCAGATCTGCAAACTTTTTCATTGACACCCAAACCTTTACCCCCAAAAAACAGTTTCATCAAGAATTTGATTCTTGATTCCCCTTTTCCGCTGAAAGCTGACATCAAGTAATAACTCTAAGTGATGTAATATTTCAGCAAGTTTGTTAAATTCATTTCAGATTTCAGTCAGGAGAATCACAATTTCGTCTTGTTTCGGCAATCTCAAAGTGTCACCCTCCTTCAGTCACTCACTTCACTTTCTCCCAAGTTCTCCTCTTCAGATCTCAGCATATTCATCTCAGACCACAGTGAGTGAGATTTTAGTTAACTTCCCTAACATATACGTGCCTGCCCCAAATTTTTACGCAATTGTCAGTGAGGAAAAGTGAAACATGGTTTAAAATCGTAGCAGTGATATGCATTATTATCAAGGAGATAATAGGATAAATAAGTTATCAAATACGCAGGAATAACTCAATGAAAATCAACACCGAAACAGAAATTTTCCCCATCCAAGATTTCAAACCATCGATTTTGATTTTTTTCGAGATTTTCCGGTTTTTTTCGACGGAATCCTTGGAAGAGGTGAAATTCCTGAATACGAAAATCAACTTTGTTAGGCTTCATGGTGCCATCCTTAATTCATAAGCCTATCGCAAATAAATATCACCAAAACAAATACTAGAATTCATGTCAACGAATCAAGCTTGTATAGTTGACTCGAATAAACTTGACTGAATCATTCAGTGTTAGTTAAACTTAAACTTGTTGCAAGCATTATTATTAAGTTGGTATATCACAAAAGTTCGAATTGGGGTTCTTAAACAAAGTCTGTGGAATATTTATCTATATAGGGGCAAAACACGGCTTCTGTTTTTCTCAAAGATAAGTAAGTTCTAAACCTAGGTTTTTTATCGCTATGGGTAGTCTAATGGTGGCCTAGTTTTATCTGAAGAATAGCTCTGAACACAACTTTTCTACTTCACCAACCAACATTAAACACATCCAATCATAAAATAACTGAAAAATATATCACAAAAACTCAATGAATGAACCTTTACTAAATGCAAGTTAGATGGGGTATGATAAATTTTAGGATAAAAGAATTCCTTGGTGTTTTTAGTTATCAGGTAATATTATGCTCGCGACAAAAGCCTTGCAGTAGATGTTTTTACAGCAATTTAGGTTGTCAGATTGGTCACCGATGTTGCATATCATTGACACCTTTCTGCACTCTGAAAACAGGATCAGTTGTTTGATAAAAACCTCGCCAACACAAACCAATAACACAAAGTATAGTCTGGTGCATTGTCTTTTTTCAACTCGAATTACCCATTAATTGCCTGTTAATTACCAATTAATTAACCATTAACTTACTTGATAAACTAGCCTGGAACTCCTCTGGATGCTCCCTCAACAGGTGGCGACAATCGTGACCTCCGTGCCAGTCATCGTACAGCTTCCACCACTCCGAAAAACAGTTCCGGGGAATCTTAGTCTTGGGATAGGTCGAGCACGCTGACGTGGACCGTTTAGCGACGGAATTCTGAGGAGGGGAAGGGGATTAAGATTAGGAGCAGATTGGAATGTTTCGTGCCCTATTTTATCGCTAGGTTGCCACGAAAACCTATTTAATCGCAAGATTCTTTGGTTCATACGTTGTCATGGAAACGTAATATGTTCTAGAACCTATTTCCTCTTTATTAACATTCCTCATGAGTGGCCCCACACATATTCCCAAATCAACGCCAAAAACGGAAGAATTGTCCTAATAATAATAGCAAAAATGAACATATTTTCACTGCCAGTGCTTTTTCTCACCTGAATTTGGTTAGTCTCCATCTCACTACAGGAACATTGTTGGGTCATGAGATGCACAGAGATAGTGACTAGGAGTAACTGACTGAATACTTTCATATCTGATATGTGTTCTATCTGTGTGTGTACTAAGCTATGTAGGGAGGTATGGTTAGCTTTTCAATTATTCCAAGTCGTGAAGGAATAAGGAATCACGAGAATTGAAAATGTCTTATTCGAGGTGCAAAATCATCGAGAAAATGACAGATCAGAGTACACTATGACTCAAAAATCACGAACCCTATATTACACTGGAATGTCCTCATCATGAAAACAGAGCCTCTCCCCAGCAACAATGACCAGAATGGACAGATGCCAGACATAATCGGTTTAAACAATTGTTATCCAGCACTCCTTCAATGATAAATATCTGTGTGTGTGGTACAATGAGCAATGTAAGGAACAATGGACAAGGTCACTCATCTCACTATAGTGCGCATAATATGACATGTTGGGGGATCGAAGGAAGGGGGATGGAGGAATGTCTGACATAACGTTTTGACACCTCATTCTGTGACGTCATAAGCTGGAATTTTGTGAGCAATGCAAGTGAAATATCTGTGTATGACCTTATTTGGGCATTTATCTGCGGTACGCGTTCGTTTTTGTCCTGAATGATGCGTTTTTGACCTAGATGATGAGCAATAGATTCGTATCAAATGCAATAAGTTCTAAAAACAACTCTACTATCAAATGAAATATAAGCTGATTTGATACATTTGAGCTTGATGTGAGACCGTCAAATAAACTTTTGTAAGAAGTAAAAATAACTTCTTACATCGGCAGTTGTCTTTGAAGAGCAACTCTTGGCAAGCACCTTCTTCTCTGCCATTGCAAGCTCAGATAAAATTGGTGTGAAAATTGATAAGATCATACGGTTACAGAAATTATAGCCGTGGAAGTGCAGAAATGAGAAATTAAAAAGTTGCATTGCGAATAATCATGGTATTGGCAGAAATGAGCGATTACAGATGATTATTATGAAGCGTTCAAAAAATGGATAAATTCCGAGTTCGACCTTTCAACGCATGACCAAGCTTGGAGACATCCGAATAATCAGTTCGATGAGGGTGTCAAGTATTTAATCATGAACAATCCCAGTTTTATAGTAATTGTCCTGGAAATAGACAGACACAGGTGTGCTGAGTAGCAATAACTTTGCGGAGGAGTCACTATGGGAACCAATTTTATAGCGGAAGTGACAATCCACCGACATGAACGATGCAGCTGTAAAGCAGCGAGAGTGGTTGGGTATGCTTCACACAAACATATCGAGTACTTATGTTGCCATAGAAACTGGTAATCTATCACGTGTTGCTATAGAAACGATGTGATAGATTGCCAGTTACCTGACTACCCTGATTGACACACCGGTGTTACACAGACACCTGTGTGTGAAGTCTCCCAGGCATGAAACTCCCCTGACAAAACACTACTTCCCATGATGTGTGTGTGTGTGTGTGTGTGTGTGTGTGTGTGTGT
>CAMPET010000137.1:12275-66115 GCA_946803715.1 Beroe ovata
TTGATGGGACCGCGCAAACCATGAAACTCGAGCCGATCAATTTGCCTGGAATCTGCATATTTGTCTTGATTTGAAGTGTGCGTGTTTTTCAGATGACAAATTAGAGTGTGATGCATTAAAGTGGGAAATCTTAATGGGTACGAATGTTTGATGGATGAAATGGTTCCTGTATGTACTGGAACGAACTGCCGGTAGATTTCACTGATATATACTGTACTGTCGATAATGGAAGTGAGTGTGTTTCAATGGCCAGGGAGTGAGTGGAGATAGATGATAATAGTCAACTACTTCAACTTGGTGATGCATTGTCTTGCCTGGAATCAAATGGAGATGGGGGAGCATACACTAAGTATAGCTGATTATAGTAGCCTATCTCTCTATCTGTCTCGCATGCAGGATGGAGTGTGTGTGTGTGGGGGGGGGATGAAAATAATGTTTAAAACAGGTGGCAACTAGGGTAGGGTACCCTTGACACCATTCTCTTTGACACCACTATTCGACACCAATAGATTGTGCTAATAATCTTATGAAAATCCGATCAACCAATTTCAGCTGTACAATGCAAATGAAGGTTCATACAATGACGATGATGGTGATGAAACCGATCACACGATGTCACACAAAAGTTAGAACTTCAAAAGTCACGCAAAAGTGGGAACTTCTCGGAAAAATGGAGGTCATATAATTTTCCTAGATTTCCCTAATAATCATGATCTTACCTAGACTGGAATTCGAATAATCCACGAAATTCCTCACAAATGCAATTAGCTGTAGCTCTCACGAGACAGAACCCGAAACACTATAATTAGGGAGTAATGACTTCGATCAAAGGATCTAGTGATATCACCAGATCAAAATCTAGGAGAACATATTTATCACGGAGGAAGCAAAAGAATCGACCTGCAATCTTCAAATTCCAGGATGATTACATTTATGCATTTAGCATAATCCAATCCTTAATCCAAATAAATACCTTCGTTTTGCACCTACTCAAGTTTCAATTTAAAAATTAGTCAAATTATTTATTATATGACCTCCAAATAAACGTCGTTAATAAGGGCAGTAATTGTTAATATTAATCCGCATTTGAATTTCAAGTACGATAATTCGTATGGAAAATCACACACGTCATAACCAAAACACCCTTCACTCGAAATCATATTCCGCTCATAAACAAGAAGTAATTGCAGTTCAAGGTTTGGAAATATGGATGAGTATTGAGCAATGTTGAATAGATAATGAACTAAAGATAATAAGATCATATCTCAGAATTTACAAAAGCAAATCCGAACTTATGATCCATGTAATTGACCCTTTGTATTCAGGAGATTCATGCGACGTTCATGGTCAACAAATTCAACTTTTTACTAATGAGTTTTGTGAATGTGAACTGACTAGATATATGTTCTGCAATCATGAACGAAAGTCTTACATTAAGATTGACATTAAGATTTGCTTTGATGAGTGGTTAAAGTAGATGAGGGTCATCAATGATATTATCGTTCTCAATGTAGTTAATATGTTTTTCAGAGAATTAAACGTCCACAAAAGCACAGTTCCTGTAAAATAACTTCGTAAAAACATGCCAACTTTTCCACAAAATCATCAAGGAAGTAACAGCTACTGATCCCACAAGATATGAGATCCGCATTGCACCTATATAACTTACCTATATAACTTATTTTGGGTGATATGTCGTAATCTGGCGTTTCCTATGACATCATATCAATAGGTTTTGAGGTTAAACAACCTGATGGCTTCGGATATATATAAACCTCAACTTCAACTTGACAAAAGCAGTGAAAAGAATTAAACTTTGGGCTGGCGCTGTGAACAAATATATATTATGAGAGTTATTGTAGCAGATTACGTAATAAAATTTGGGAAAAATTCCTGAAAATTGCTCCTAACACAGGTGTTGATTTCGCTATAATTTCAATGAAGTAGATGATTAAAGAGAATTATATTACATAGCTGACTTGATGAAATTTTACTGACATTTCATAAAGGAAATAAGCTATATACTCAGGAATGTCAAAACGTATTGGTGAAGTATGCAACCTTACTACGTAATGGAGTACTAAACTGAAAACATACTTCGCACTGTTGGATGGGTCCCTACCCTATTTAGCTTGAGGATGAAACCAGTGTCGTCTCATCTCTTACGTATACCAACCTACCTCCTTATGAAAATTGAAATAATATGTGCCCCGCGCCAGATGGTGTCATTCGCATCTCAAACTATCATAATTTAGGGCACGGTGCAGTGAACCTTAGTTTTATTAGATAGACAATTTAAAGACGAAATTCGAGCAATAAACAATCCACGTCTATTTTCTTAACAAAGTGCTGCAGAATTTCATGGGCACAAAAGGATAGCAAAACGTTCTTTCTGGAATGTTATTTTAGGTGTGGNTTTGCTATTGTAAGTTCGTGTTTTTGTGCTTTTCGAACCGTGATCTTATACTTCTAACAGCATTGAATAATCCAGATAATAATAAACTGTAAATTTTCTAATTAAAGTAAGTATTTCTATCAAAGGCAGGGGTTATATTTTGTGGGAAAAACCCAACCACAAAGTAAATTATAAACCCCGAAATATGTGACATTTGTAGACAGATTGTGACGAGGTTAGCTCATGCCTATATTTAGAATATCATATACCTACCACAGCTATTTATGTTGTAGATAAAATTATGCCAGTGACGTTGGATCGTAGTTAATATAGTAACGTTGGATCGTGATGATCTGGCAATAGCTCCAGAATTCTTGCCTCATCTCCATATTATATTCTCTCATTTGAATAAACTCTAAAATTCGTAGCGGGTCACCAAATTGGGGGTTTGTAGTATCACAGGTAAAGTGACAGAGGAAGATACCTATATTAGCCACAAGGAACTTCACGGGCAATTCTTATTCAAATTAGCTGCATCATTGTCGTTATAGAATGAACCACACCCTATTCTATAACCTGAGGGTGTTGATCTGGGTTCTCTCAGATCTCGGCTAATGACAGTTCAAAGACGTGGGATCTGGGATATCTAGTGTCTTTAGTCTGATCTCACTCTCAACATAATAGTGTAAGTGTAGGTACCTATGTCTCTACGTGTATCCTATCCTCAAGAAACACTGTGACTGAAGATGAAATGGGTACCTATTTCAAGTTCATGATTTGTCTATGGTGATTGGTTAGTCCTTTGATAGGCCAATGGTAAGTGAATGATAGTCAATATTGTGTTCGTGATATAGGTGCCTATCCGCGCGCTTACTATTCAAAATGACAATATCATTCCGAGTGAACAAACAAAGAGAATTCGTGACTTGGCAAATAGAGGAGAAGGAATTCGGGGAAAATGAAATCCTGCATTTCCTGATCATGAACATGATAATATGTAGCTTGTGAAAAATTCGAGAAATTTTAATGCGATTTGGCGTAACCGCAGTGAAATACTGGGGGAGCAAGACTCAAATTTCTCAAAAACGTGACACCGAGACTAACAGCGAAAATTATTCTCAATCCAACATATTTATATTTAGGTAATTGTGCTCAATTATGAGATAAGTGTGCTCCTTTGTAGCATGATCACAGTCATCAAGTACGTCATTTTACCAACATAGAACAAATTTTGAATGGGTATCATTATCACCACAGATTAGAGAATTTATTCGATGGTTAATCCAGCCCATCCAGCGAAAATACGTCAATCGGCAATCCTATGGTAGCATTTAGGTGTCACGGAAATCGACTGACCACGATCACTGCGTCACCCTGCTACGTTACGTTTGTGAGATTTTGTTGTGTCACCCTAATTTACGGTCTGTTAGGACACTGTTAGGTAGAATGCTGTTGAGGATAAACTACATTGTACCAGTCTTATTCAAGTTTAAGGCGCCTTGAAACGTGCCCTAATGTTATCAAATCACATATTTGTGGCGCTACGTACCAACATATTTCAAAACACCGCCACACGCTGACACAAAGCTCCTGTATCCCAGCATGATATGATAGGAATTCCATCATGATCTCTGTGTACCACTTCTGTACCAGCTGGAAGACATACCATTTAATCAGCTCCAATTTCAAGATCCCAACTTCATCTTCCCAGTTACTGAGGTCTTCCCAATTCATGAGGTCTGAAGAAAAGATAAGATCCAATGGAGCATGACACTGCTTACTGCACTCAACTATGAACCACTCTCCTTTGACACCGTTTTGCCTTAGCATCATTGGACACCGGCATGCAACATTGGGGTTCAAAGCTACAACGCGAACACCAATGCCTACAAACGTACTTTCTCGCGCGCTCTAAGAAATTGTCTTCGCGCGCGACACGACCAACAAACCAGAATTTTTTGTGCGACCGATAATTTTGGGACATTGCAAGTCGAGTTTTTGTGGCAATCCCTCCTACCACTCTCAATCATATAATCGATGCCTATGACACATCATACCTCTGACATCACTCATCTTGACACCACTTCTGTTCTCCACCACTTTCAGCCACCATTCACCAATACCCTATTACATCGTTAGCGTCGAAAGTCTCTTCACACCACTGTTGGTTCATGCCTGTTCAGACACCACTCATTGACACCACTTTGCTCTGAAACCACTTCGCTCTCACACCATACTCCGTTGACACCACTTTGTTCTGAAACCACGTCTCCTTGGCACCACTTTCTCCCAATCAACTAATCAACTATCGAGCTATACTGTGAAATCAAGCAGCCGAATAACAAAAGTAACAGCAATCTTATTTAACTCCAGTTTAAACAGCAGTTACGATATCTGTAATCGGGCACACTTCACTGATTATTCTCGGCAATGCAGACAATGGATTCAGACGCCCATTTTAACTGTTTACACGAGTATTTAGATTGTAGAGGCGTAACTACTTGTAACAGATTACGAAATACTTAGAACAGTAGGGCTAGAGATGTTTCTCTGCCCTTTTCAAAGTGCTGGAATTGACGATTTACTCTCCTAACTCTCACCTTTATATTCGCCCAGGGCTCAGAATCGCCCAGAATGTACTGGACATGCAAATAAACCCCACTTATTGCTATGGAGCGTGCAACAATGGAAAGTTGAGAGGATGACATCTTCCTTTGTTATTTTAGATTCAACTCCTATATCAGTAGTAGGGAACATTCTTTGACATCTCCGTGACGTCATGCACAGTCGAATCCTCTGTGGGTACACGTGCGTCGCAGCTTTGTTCAAAATAGACACGCCCATAATATATAGCCAATCTTGAGAACGTCATCGTAGTTGATGTCACAAGATGGATTCCAATTGAACCGAGCCACCTGGGTAGACCCAAACATCGGAATTCCAAAAAACCAAACAAACACGTGTGAAACATATCGTGGTTGGACGTCGCAAATATAGTAGAGAGGGCAACATACTACTCTCTTCTCACGACTATAAGTAACACCAGTTACAGCAGCAATATCACCACAGTAGCAACAATAACATCAAAAGCAACACACACAAGTTTCACCATTACCCNATAACCCCCCCCCCCCTATTTCTTTCGTGACACAATTCATAATTACAACACAGTTTATTATATTAGTATTACCAAGTACAGGATAGGGAAGATCTTGTGAGATCATTCGGCATTGTCTACACTCATTCTTGACCACTGTTAAACCAAGTTCGGTTAAATACATAACTGACAACGCCCATATTCCACATTATCATGCCCTATCTCCAATTTATCATAACTGTAAACTGAATACCTAATGTCAGAAATATCATTTTGTCCTCAGCCCCTAAAAACTGTTCACATAAGTTCTAATTTGTGTGTCTGTAACTCCACAAGGTAGTTGCTCCTTTATAATCCACTTCAATAGAGCGACAGTCAGTGTACCACAAACCGCCATATTGTATTCAAACATTCTCTTCAGTACTCATATACTTATGGTACACGTCTATAAAAAGGGCGTGAGCATTCGCACGCCCCAATACTACTTCTCATTTCAAAATCGATGATCCGGGTCATCTGCTTTATATGGTTCATTATCGAGATGATGGAAAGAACTCGGTAGAGTCTATCCTCACACTATCTTGCTCACCTCAAGTCATTTTGAGAGGGGCACGGTCATTATGCAGTTATTGCAAGACCCCTGGCGTCTGCTTTTATGTGCGTCATGCTCCTTTATAAACATGGGTGAGTGATAATTGGTGTGATGGAGCCAATTAACGTATTACATAACGAGGCTGGGCTCAGGAGTCATTATTCGAGGCAGGAATCATTATTTGAGACAGACATGAAATATGGGACGTGTTCAAACTATGTTATGTACTGAAATGGAATATATTATGCAGTGTAAAGTGTTCAAATTGAACCCTAGATCTAGGAACAAAGGGCAAGCAGTTCAAGTTTGCGTTTATATTCTTTAGTATTCTTGAATTCGGTAAAAAACAATGAAACATCCTGTAGAGAATGAATTTCCTCATACCATAGAAAACATAATATAATAGCTACAAAAATTTCCATGGGCTTCATATATTTCATAGCTAAAACACATAAAAAGCAAGCATTTCACTCAAAGGAATAGAACCTGGAAGCAAATATTAAAAATTTTTCCCGCATATGATCTCCCTCAAAATCTTTCCCTCTCCTGATCAAAGTTTTCCCTATCCTCACTATTACTCGAAGTATGGGAAGGAGGAGTCGCAGGTTGGGATGTCACACGTGGCGTACCGTATCCAGTGATTCATGGTATAGCACCAGGGACCAGGAGCACTCTTGGGTGACGGGTTCCTGTACGGAGGGAAAAGTATGTGTCAGTCATTCGAAAATTTTAGTTGGTTTTCTTTGAACTCGAGAGTGTCAACTGATATTTGGGTCAATTTGGACTTTGACTATAATATACAATTTTACACGAATTCACATTAATAGGAGCTTCGGAAGAATCGCGTATTCTTCACAAATTTCCTGGCAAGACCGACCTGCAGTAGTTGTTCTCTCCAATCCCAAACATCTGAGTGTTGTAAGAGGACGGATGATAGCCGCTAACATGCGGGTAGTCTCTATTCCACGCCTGTGAGAAGTGGGAAATAGTCAGTGGGGAGGTAGTATAAGAGCTGAAAATGTGTGTCTTACTTTGCAAGAGAGTTCCTCACCCAATAATAGGGGATTCATATCCCATGTAATATTGAAAATTGCCGCCCTGAACCACCTGAACCCAACACGTGACCCCTACCTGACAAGCGATGCTCTCCCCAGACTCCCCCTTCACAGAGTTCACCAGACCTCTATATCCTGATCCATCTCCAGCTGAACACTGGACATCCCAGATACACTTGGGTATTCCACAGGGAGAGTCCACAATTTCACCCTTGCTGTTCTTAACCTGCGGGCGGGGAAAGGGTGGAGGTGATTGGTCAGATTGGAGGAATAGGATGAATGTGTAGTTTGCAGGGGATGGAGAGTGGGGCGTTGGGGAATCGGAGTTGCTTTAGGGGGGATTGGGGACTTTGGAATGTTTTTATGTTCTCTTCATCGTAAACATCAATATCACAGACGTGGAAGGAAAATTTCCTCATTGAAACAGGCATACCGTGTTCTTTGTTATGGTCGTACCTTGCAGTGTGGTCCCATATCCTGTCCATCCACATTCCTACACACAGACGAGACACACTGTGTCCCAGTCTTATCAGTCTCCTGATACCCCGCAAACCGGGCCCCATGGTCCTCAGTGTCTTTGTAGCAGTACACGTTGGCTATCATAGGTTCGATGATGACTTTCATTCCGGAACCAGAAACACTCACTTGTTCGTTCTGAGAGTGGGTTTGAAGTTATTTCTCACAACCAATTCCAAGCGTTGATCAAATCTTTCACATTGGATCCCTTTTTTCGATTTCCTGAACTAACCAATTCGTAACCATGGTAACCACGCCCACCTGTTTCACCGTGAGGTACTCCATGTTGGGGTGCTCTGAGTTTCTCAGGTACCAGTTACCACCTGTCGCTTTCACAGTCAGTGTACCCGTGAACTCAATGATTGAAGTGTCTGTCAGACTTTCCGACTTGCCTGAGGAGTTTATTGGATTTAATGATTCATGGATTTTACAGTTTGTAAGTGATTTTCGTGGATCTAAAAAGAGATTGTTAAAGATATGGCTTGATGGCCGATAGGTTTCCGATTCCCCGACCCTCCCTCAATAGTCAATCAATGAGGGACTTCATCTACTTGAACAAATCAATACAATCACGCCCTACCTTTGATCAAGTTGTCCCCCTTGGTGATTTCATAAGTGAGGAGAGGTCCGATACAATCGGTAGCACTGACCGATCCCTTTCTGTAGGTGGTGTAAGTCCTGTTGTTTGGACACGAGATACAACTCACGGCTCCTGTTGGCGGTAGGTGTGGTCATTATGACGAGGTTTATACCGAGCATATTCCGACCCAGATATTTGGATATATCTCGGAATTGATAGGACAACATTTTTGTTTCATTTTCCGTTGGAAAAGTCTCCCTCTAACCAGCTTTATCCTGGTATGATCCCTTAGCACATGAATCACACTTTGTCTGTCCACTCTTTCCCTGGGACGTTCCCTTTATACACGTACTACACGTCTTACTCCCAGACTTCTCAGAATAACTGCCTGAAGAGAAGTACAGTTCTTATATCTGAACCCAGATCCGATGATTTTTCCCTGGATTCGTTGCGATGGTAATTGGTAACTTTAATAACTCCATGGCAACTCGCTTAATTGTCATGGTATTTCATTTATCACCATGGCAACTCGCTCCTTCATACCTGGATCACACAGTGAACAAGTAGCAGATCCCGTCTTATCAGCATAAGATCCCGGACTGCACTCTGTACAGGAAGTAGAGTTATCAGCCGAACTGCTGCCCGCTTCACACGATTTACACACTGCTGAACCAGTTTCTGATGAGTAGGACCCAGCTTTGCACATTGCACATGCTTTGGTACTCGCTGAGTAGGAGCCTGCGGGAGTGGTTCAGAGAGAGGTGGAATCATGGAAATTCAGAGAGGGTGTGGTTGGGTGTCAAAGAGGGAATAGTGGAAATTCAGAGGAGGACTTCTCTAACGATGGATATTGCTTATACCTGCAGGGCAGGCTGTGCAGTTGGCTGACCCAGCATCGGCAGCTATGTTCCCAGCTGTGCAGTCAGAGCAGCTGGATGCCCCAGCTTTGTTATCGGTGGAAGTGCCAGCTGCACATTTGGAGCAGGATCCAGTACCGGGATCAGCTGAAAACTGTCCTGGAGGGGGAGCCGGGTTGACAAATTCGTTGTTCCTAATTCATATCGTGATTGAGCAAAAATAGACGTTAGGAAGGTAGGCCCCTGACGCATTTTCGCGCGTTCCGTCTACGCAACATTGCGATTAGGGAAGAGCTGTTCACTAACCTGCTGGACACGCTGTACACGAATCCTCCCCTCTGACCCCCTGAGTTGAGTACCCGGCCTCACAAGGTGTGCACTCTGCCGCACCCTTCTCGGAGGAGATTGTCCCCGCAGCACACAGATTACACATCGTGGCATTGGCTATGGAGAATGATCCCTTGGAGCAGAGAGGACAAGAAACTGTCCCGTTTTTGGGGGAATATGATCCTGCTTCGCATCCTGTACACACTGCAGAGCCTGTAAAATGGAGAGCTGGGTGTCAAACAAAGCTTCTCCTGGAATTTGCTAGATTTGTGGACCTATCTATCATAGGACTGATGAGTTTCGAAGTGACGTGACATACAGCACCTCAGGAGAGCGAGTCAGGGCCTAAATTCGACCTGGAATCGATTCAGCGTCCAAAATTACCCAGGAATCGATGGTATTTACAGCGAAATTCAACCAAAAAAGTTTTCGTCGAATATCGGATCTCAGTATCGGTAGAAATGTAATCGATGATGCCCACACTTTTGTACGTCATTTTTGAAGGTCTTTAATGGAGGTCAAACAGGCACTTGGGACTCCAATTTCTCACCAAATCATCTCTCCTACTTTCATACTACCAGTAACAACTCTTTTCATGACCAAGTGAGATCCACACTTGCCGGAAAGCCACATCCAAATCACGATTTCAAACCCGTGGGAAGCTAAAGGTGCAAAAACATGAAAATCACTGGGACACACCGACACCAAAAATTATTTTACCTGAAAATATAGTGGGAATGAGTGTTTCTGGCTTATTTTTTGACGTAGAATCCGAATCTGGAAGAATTATTAAGCTATCTCATCGAAAAATAGGTCAAAAATTGCATTTTCGTCTCACATGTGAGACTATATGTCCCGTGGCAGATAGCGCCTCAGGGAAGCAAGATAGGGCTAAAATTCGATCAGGAATCGATTCAGCGTCCAAAAATACATAGGAATCGATGGTATTTACATAAAAATCGACCAAAAAAGTTTTCGTCGAATATCGGATCTCAGTATCGGTAGAAATGTTATCGATGATGCCCACACTTTTGTACGTCATTTTTGAAGGTCTCTAATGGAGGTTAAACAGGCACCTGGGACACCAATTTCTCACCAAGTCATCTCTCCTACTCTCATACTACAAGTGACGACTCTTTTCATGACTATGTGAGATCCGCACTTGCCGTAGAGCCACGCCCAAATCACGATCTCAAACCCGTGGGAAGCTAAAGGTGCAAAAACATGAAAATCACTGGGACACACCGACACCAAAAATTATTTTACCTGAAAATATAGTGGGAATAAGTGTTTCTGGCTTATTTTTTGACGTAGAATCCGAATCTGGAAGAATCATTAAGCTATCTCATCGAAAAATAGGTCAAAAATTGCATTTTCGTCTCACATGTGAGACTATATTTCCCGTGGCAGATAGCGCCTCAGGGAAGCAAGATAGGGCTAAAATTCGATCAGGAATCGATTCAGCGTCCAAAAATACGTACGAATCGACGGTATTTGTATTGAAACTGAACAAAAAAACTTCATCGAATTTCCAAAATCAGTATTTGTAGGAAAGTGTAATCGATGGTGCCCACACTTTTGTACGTCATTTTTGAAGGACGAAGGTCTCTAATGGAGGTCAAACAGGCAGTTGGGACACCAATTTCTCACCAAATCATCTTTCCTACTCTCATACTACCAGTAAAAACTCTTTTCATGACCATGTGAGATTCACACTTGCCGTAAAGCCACGCCCAAATCACGATTTCAAATCCGTGGGAAGCTAAAGGTGCAAAAACACGAAAATCACTGGGACACACCGACACCAAAAATTATTTCACCTGAAAATATAGTGGGAATAAGTGTTTCTGGCTTATTTTTTGACGTAGAATCCGAATCTGGAAGAATTATTCAGCTATCTCTTCGACAAATGGTCAAAAATTGCATTTTCGTCTAACATTTGAGACTCTAAGTCACGTGACAGACAGCACCTCAGGCAAGCGAGATATGGCTTTAATTTGACCGAGAATCGATTTAGCGTTTTCGGAAACTTTATAAATCTCTAAACCCACCGTTCTCTGCGGCATATGATCCGGGTGTACAGAGGATACACGCTGTGGCTCCGTCCTTGCCATTGGTAGAGGAGCCTGGTAGGCAGAGAGCACACACAGCACTTCCTGATTGTGGTTATTTGTGATGAACAGTGATTTTAGGATGATTGTTTTATATTGTCAATTTATCTGTCCATTCTCTGTATTAAAGTCTAAAATAGAGTTATCAAGTGCTTGAATGATAACGGGGCAGCTTCCATTTCTGGAAAGATGCCAGATTAGCTACCTTTCTCTGCGGACACGGCCCCAGCCGCGCATGCGGTACACGCTGTAGATCCAGTCTGGTTGTTGGTAGACGCTCCTGCGTCACACGCCGAACACTCCGCAGCTCCTGTGCCGTGAGATCACTGATCAGTTACCATGACTACCAGTTTTGTTACCATTATACCATAACATTTGCCATGATTCTGACCAGAAATTTGGCTTTGACGACCGAATAAAGCAGGACTGTTTCGTATGATGTGAATGATTTCAGGAATGAGTGAAGTGGTTGTGTCCTCCTACCCGCAGCCTCAGCAAAGTATCCCGCGATACAGGTTGTACAGGATGTCGACCCCTTCTCACCGTCTGTGGAGCTGCCCGCAGCACAGTCCGTACACGTGGCCGATCCTGTGTAAATGGGTTGCCATGGTGATCGGTATAGTGAGTGTACGGGAGAAAAGTTGTCATGGTTATGTGAGCACGTGCTCGAGCGGTTGTCATGGTGATGAGAGAGTGTCATGCGGTGATCGGTGAAATGAGTGTACCCACCCTTCTTTTCACTGATGGATCCCGCAGCACAAGGATCACACTTGCTGGCACCAGTCTTGTTATCGGTGGAAGTACCGGCATCACAGGGAGAACACGTGGCTGAACCCTTCGTCCCTGCATACTGTCCTGTGTGGAGGTTGTGATCATGATATGTGTCATTTCATCCCTAATTATAGCGACTATAGAATACAGATTATCGAGAGTGGTTGAAAAAAGGACTTAAGTAAATCCCCGGAATTCTATAGTTTGTCTAGTATCATGATTTCTCGGCTCATACCAGCATCACAGGGTGTGCACTCCGATGCCCCGCCCTTCCCCTCGGTAGAGTGTCCGACATGGCACTCCGAGCATTTGTCAGCGCCGTCTTTGTCAGCTATTGTACCAGCACTGCACTCAGTACAGGTCGTGGCGTTGCCTGTGGAGCACATATGTGAGCCTGATGTTTGGCATCTAGCCAATTGTGTCTCTTCTAAAAGGAACCCTCTGAAACTACTAAGCAAAGTTTTTTTCATGGATTTTTTTCCCACTCCCCCTAAAATTCCCTCTCCCCCTAAAATTTCGATTCTCATTAATCCATCCTGTGCACTGACCGGTGGAGTAGGTTCCCTTGGTACAGGTTTGGCAGGTGACAGTCCCATTCTT
Source organism: Beroe ovata (assembly GCA_946803715.1). Classification (NCBI taxonomy): domain Eukaryota; kingdom Metazoa; phylum Ctenophora; class Nuda; order Beroida; family Beroidae; genus Beroe; species Beroe ovata. The sequence continues at coordinate 25,177 of CAMPET010000137.1, forward strand.
ATCTGAGTAACTTCCCGCAGCACATCCTTCACAGGTCGGCGAACCTAGGGGGAGAGACATGTTGTCGGTTATAGAGTATCGTTTTTTTCTCGAGGCATCGATACCATCAACTCATCAACCCGATGGTAGAAAATTAGCATATGATATGATATTGATTGATGAAAAACCATTTCATCGGTCTCCCACAGTCTTACCAGTTTTGTCTGCGTAAGTCCCTGGCTTGCACAGTCCACACACTGTTTGCCCAGGCTGATCATCAGTAGAGGATCCAGCATCGCACGCAGTACAGTTCGCTGCCCCCTCCGCAGCACTCACAGTCCCAGCTTCACACAGATCACAGGAGGATGCAGCAGATTTGTTGTCAGTGGAGGATCCCGCAGAACACTTGGAGCAAGAGGGTGTGCCCTTGTCAGCAGCATACTGACCTGGGGAGTGGCCAGAATGAGTGGGATTTGTGTGTCGAGTGGGGTGTGGCTGGAGTGAGTGGGGTGTGGTCTTCGTTAGTGGGATCATGGAGTGTTGAGTTGGGCGTTGTTATAACCATCATTGAAAAGGGATTTTTGTGTTTTGTTGAGTTAGCCCAACCAAGGATTGAGTTATAGGACGTCTTTTAAGAGGGGTCGAAACAGAAGAAAGTATAGTCTCAAGACTTATCATGAAGTTGAATTTCAACATCTTAGTATCTAACCTGGACTGCACGCTGTGCACGTGGCTGCACCCCTCACCCCACCAGTGGAGTACCCCGCCCCACACTCCGTGCACTCTGTCGACCCCTCCTTCTCTGCAAAACTCCCCGCGTTGCACAGATTACACATGGTCGCGTTGCCGATCGAGAATGAGCCAGCGGCGCAGGTCGAGCAGGCTATGGTCCCGTTTTTGGGGGAGTAGGTCCCAGCTGCACACCCGGTGCACACTGCGGATCCTGTAAGCAGTATAGGGATGGGTAGTCTTGCCTAACATGTGATTCATAGGTTTGTCCAAAAAGCCTGTAGATCATGGACAAGTTAGGCCATTCTTGGTCCAGGCCACGAATGCAACAATCCAGATGTTTTGTGGAACTTGAACTTACTTGAAGTTTCAGAAAATATACATCCAGCGTATATGAAAATCAATCAGTTGTGACGAATACTCACCGCTTTTGTCCGAGTAATGTCCTGGTTGGCACAGAGTACAGGCGGTCTGACCGGTCTGGTTCTGGGTTGAGGATCCGGCCCCACACTTGATACAGCTAGTTGATCCTATCGGATACAGCAGATGAGGGCGGCATGTACTAACAAGGTGTGGCATGAAATTAGGCAGGTATCCAGATATTGTGAGTCTTGTGCTTTCCAATTCTGGATTTCCGGTTTAAATAAAAAATGAGATACCAACTTAATACATTAACCTGCATCGAAAGCAGTTGATCCAGCAGCACAGGGCGCACATGAAGTCTGGTTCGCAGCATCATTGAAAGAACCAGCGGCGCACAGCGTACATGACGTGGCGTTGAATGTCGTGCTGAGTAGGGAAAACTACAGTTCGCTCTAGTAGTTATAGTACTTCACGTCCATTGCCCCGTCGACCTAACCTAAACCAGTCCCAAAATAGGCAATTAACCCGGCCCACATTAGAACCCAACTTGGCGCACCCTTCAACTGTATAACCCGCGCATGAACATGCCCCTCACCCCCTGCCCTCTCCAACCCTCACCATGGTGAGGAACGCCCCTCACTCTCTCACCTGTAGGACCCTGCTGGGCAGGCCTCGCACCTCTCATCCTCGGATCTCATCTCGCCCGGCACACACGCTCTGTTATCAATACACTGCTCCCCGTACTTGTCTGGGTGGGTACCGGCTTCACACTTTGTACAGAACGTAGCACCACTCCCACTGAGAACATACATGTTGCCATGGTAACAGAGCTATAATTCCATGGGCTACAGAGTGTCAGAGTAGGTTTTATTTTATGACGGTTTGTGCAACCCTTGATAATTGGCCCTAATTGGGTAGCATAGACTGTAGCTACATCTTCAAGAATATATAACGTTACCTGATGTAACCAGTCGGGCAAGGTTCGCAGGTGTCAGATATGGTGGTGTTACTGTACGTTCCTCCTTTACACTTGAAACACTGGGTGCGGTCTGGACCACTGCGAATATCAGTCTGGTGAGGCGTGAGCACTGAGCATAGTTTTTTTTCTAGTGAGCACTGAGCATAGTTTTTGATAAAATTGAACAAGACTCCATCATAAGAACCATGATAAGAAGAGCCTACTCCTCAAACATACCTCCTCTGACCAGGTTTACAAGCGATGCACTCAGTCTGCTGAATTTGGTCGCTATAGGTACCGGGAGCACACTGGGTACAGTCAACCGTGCCATAGTCCGCTCTGAAACAGATTGATGCTATTGTCACCTGGATTTGTTTTTGGCAGTATGCCAACATTCATTAATAGTTGTCTGGAAATTTTCGGCAAGCCGCATGACCGCGCGGAGAACAGCACGAATTTGGTATTTCATTCCAGCCTACATTATTGAATTCATCGCGAAAAACTATTCACAATTCAGTCCTCCTCGTGTCTTGTTCATTTATCAGAATTCAGCTCACTCACGCATAGGTTCCCTCCATGCAAGGTAGACATCTGGGCTGGGCAGGTCTATCATTGTGTGTTCCCGGAGAACACGGCGTGCAGAATTCTGAGTTCTTCTGGCTGGAAATTTCATTGAGTGATAGTCAGGGGAGGAGAACATGAAAAGGAAACCCAGGGAAAGATTGAAAATTTGATAGGGAAGTAGACAACAAACGGATAGGGATTATGGGGAGGGAGCGAATTATGGGGAGGGAGCGAAATCCAATTAACCACGGTATTTATTAGATCTCATTAACTCAAAAATTCAATGGAATTCAGGGGACGATTTCAATCTATCTGTATCAAATTAGCTTCTGTTTGATGACGAAAAACTATTAAGATACTCGTGATTCATACCTGTAAGTAGCTACTGGGCAGTCATCGCATTTCTCGGTTGTTCTGTTGAAATAGGTACCGGCAGCACACTTGAAACCGAGTGGTTCTTCTGAAACTAATATTTAATTGAAAACTTTTTTGTTAGTAATCCTCTTTTTTGAATATTGATATTACTAGGTCCATACACATCATTTCTGACTTACTTGTGGGCGTTGGCTCTGAATCAGTATCGAGCAAGTTTTCAATTCCGTTTAGGAGAATGCTGAAGATACCTTTGACCACGGAGGATGATCTGTGAAATTTCTGGGGTTACACTTTTGACGTTCATTCATAGTACCGGCAGCTTTTATTATCAAATTAAGGCGTAACCTTCAAATGAAAATTTACATATTTTTGATATTTGTCGTAACTAGGTATGGGCAACTCTCTATAATTCACCTGTCTTCTTCAGTAGGTTTTGATATTGACACAGCATTAGGTAGCGGTATGAGCGCGCAGATTGTTGCTATGGCAACGATCGTTGCTAGGCTAGAGATCTTCATTTTTGCTTCCAAGTGCACCACGCTGCTTATTGTTGCTTCACACAGTCGGCCACACCACTTGTATTATACTTATAGGGATTGAATTTTACTTTTAGAATAAGAAGAGATATTTCATGGAAGCAAAATTTGGAGCTTCAAAAACGCAAGGTTCGAATCAAACATAAGCATACGAACAATCATGGAATCGCTCGCTGCGATACTGAAAAAGAAATTTCTAAATCAAAATGCGACAAATCTGAAAATGAGTAGAAAGGGGTCACAACTCACAGCGCAAGTAAAAATTTAAAATTTCCCCTGCACGCATTCACCGCGGTAATACGATACATTACACAGCCGAGATAAGATAAAGTTTTAAAGAATTAGGACCTTTCTCGATGATATACGACTTCAATGACAGCATATTATATAGGTCACGATTTAAGTTATCACTTTTTTCGGTTTTGTGAGTGTGACGACAGCTGTGTGACCAAATCTGGTTAATAGAGAGGTTGTACTGTTTCAAATCTTGTCCTGTGATAAATTAAATCAGGCTTAGGCTTCGAAATGAAACAATGAAACATCAAGTAGTTGGGTGTGAAATTCAAACTTATAAACTTCGACACCAGTCGTCTTGACACCAATTCTCTTAAAATCAGATAATATCAGGACTATTCACCAATTCAAAAAACAATTTTTCTCTCACAATCACAGATTCAAATTCAGATAAATATCGCAGTCCTAGCTCAATCCTCCCGTCATCACGACAGTTTTTCAAACGTGAAAGTCTGAGCTGAACTCTGATCACACTTAACAAAAAACAGAAAGTTATTATCCGGGCGGTGCTCCAAACACAGGTCCTTGTACACGAGATATCCATACCTCGATCCCTGAGACACTGGCTCCCATTTCCACGTGTGTCCCTCCCTACAGTAGTCGAGAGTAATCACGTCATGCCAGTACTGATCACTCATCAGACACTTGCCTGTTTCTGTCTGGATCTGGTTGTTGCTAGCGACGTGAACCCAGGTTTGGGAGTGCTGGCCGTGGCAGTTGTAGAACCGAGGTCGGCCCGGGCTGTAGCGACCATCGTGACCCATGTGGTCAACGCAGGCGTTGGAGTTGTACGCCTGGATGACACCCCGTCTCAGGACTTTGCTCCCAAACATCCAATCTACTGCTATGTTGTCGATGAACCAGTCTAGATTTTGACAAGACAGCCTACTGATTGTATCGTCTAGTTTGACAGATTGGGTGCCCTGACGAGTCCTAGCCTCGGGTACTGCCTCGTAGAAGTACGACTTGTGTGACCCTGGCCATCGCCTGGCTATCCGCAGGGAGTTGTGCAGCGTTGCCTCCTTCAGACTCACCTCCTGAGCACCTGTATCCTCGACAAGCGACACCACAGCTACCTTTGAGCAGGGGATATACGCCACCTCGCCACCCCCACATGCCCACCACCTGATTGATAACTCGATGATATCACCCGGCACCTGGTTGCTACTCCCAGACAAACCATCATCCAGACCCCCCATTCTGAGGAATGTAGCTCTGTCTGCAGCCCATGGGATAAACTGTAGCACGGGAGTCTGGACTGGGGAAGCACCCGGGTACGGTGACCGTTCCCTCCGCAACACCTCGTGTTCGGGGATCTCCATGGGAACGGCAGAGGTAAACTCCCATCGGGGGAGTGAGATTAGGTGCCATGGAACATGCTCTATCTGTTCGAATGTCTCCCCGTTTATCCCATCCATTGAGAGCCCTGCCAGCAGACCATTCTCTGTGGTTGCCATGGCTTCAAGGAGCGGTTCAGCCCACCCAGGTAGAATCTCCACTGCCTCAGGAAGGAATACCAGAACATCCCCTGAGGCATGGGTCGCTGCATCGTTCCTGTAGGAATTCAGGGATGCTTTGTGGGGTATCGGTACAATTTTCACGTGGTCTGACACTCCATACTCCCACAAATAGCTGGATAGCTCCAGACTCCCTTTGGGTGCCATGACAACGATTTCTGCAAGATTCTCCGGTCGAGTCCGTGTGACAGCACTCACTATCATCCTCAAAACAACACTCGGTGGAGCAATATCCAACACAATCACTATGGAAACCCTCAACTTGGTCTTCACGTACTGTTTCACTTTGCAGGGTACAGGTCTAAAGTCCTCAAGGGGTCGGTTAAGGGGAAGCGCATCACTTCTCCCTTTATCGAGTTTATGACGCTTCAAGTAGTACCCCTTACCCCCTGCCCCATCAATCATCACATCGTTTTGAGAGCTACTCCTAACGAAAAACTGGGGTTTGTACGGTTTAGTGTTGATATAAGCAGGAACAGTCTCTGTGGGCTGGTTGAGAAGAGCGATAATCATAGAGTAGAGCAGGTACACCACGAACATGGACCCTGAGCTGAGGTAGAGAATAGCTCGTCTCCGGATGTGTTTGTTATTGAATTTCTTGGTAAAATACTTGTGGAGGAGTGTTTTCACCGCGGATAGTTCGTCCTTTTCGTCCACGTCCTCTGATTCGGTGTCGTCCACTGGACCGGCCGGACGCTGTCGTAACTCTGCCATGACGTTAACCTGATCTCAGCTGGCTTTCCTGAGTGGACTACTGATCAAGGTTGAACAAGTAACAACAGACTCGAATAGAAACTGAAATGATCAATCACTCAAATTCAACTGAGTCACGCTCGAATTTTCGATTATAATTAGAACTAGATATGATTCAAATACAACTGGCTGTAAGTGAAATTATTATATAGCTACAGAAGATAGCTATAATAGTCACAGACGTTGGTGCTTCTCTACACAAACTGTGTATAGTGTCCACAATGACACCATTTCATGATGTGAGTCACATAATATTGGTACAGACCACATCGAGTACAACTTAATGGGATAAGTGTTACCAGCCTATTTTTGACGTAGAATCCGAATCTGGAAGTATTTTTGATCTTACTCACCTGGAAATGGGTCAAAAATTACATTTTCTTCTCAAATGTGCGTCTCGAATTCGCATGAGACACAGCACTTCAGGAAAACGAGATAGGGCTCCAATTCGGTCGGGAATCGGTTCAGCATCAAAAAATACACAAGAATCGATGGTATTTATATTGAAACTGAACAAAAAAATTTCATCGAATTTCCGATATCAGTATCTGTAGGAAATTGTAATCGATGATTCCCACACTTTTGTACGTCATTTTTGAAGGTCTCTAATGGAGGTTAAACAGGCACTTGTGACACCAATTTCTCACCAAATCATCTCTCCTACTCTCATACTACAAGTAACAACTCTTTTCATGACCATGTGAGTTCCACACTTGCCGTAAAGCCACGCCCAAATCACGATTTCAAACCCGTGGGAAGCTAAAGGTGCAAAAACTCGAAAATCACTGGGACACACCGACACCAAAAATTTTTTTACCTGAAAATATAGTGGGAATAAGTGTATCCGGCCTATTTTTTGACGTAGAATCCGAATCTGGAAGAATTATTGAGCTAACTCATGGACAAATGGGTCAAAAATTGCATTTTCGTCTCAGATGTAAGACTATAAGTCCCGTGACAGATAGCACCTCAGGGAAGCGAGATAGGGCTCCAATTCGGTCGGGAATCGGTTCAGCATCAAAAAATACATAAGAATCGATGGTATTTATATTGAAACTGAACAAAAAAATTTCATCGAATTTCCGATATCAGTATCTGTAGGAAATTGTAATCGATGATGCCCACACTTTTGTACGTCATTTTTGAAGGTCTCTAATGGAGGTTAAACAGGCACTTGTGACACCAATTTCTCACCAAATCATCTCTCCTACTCTCATACTACAAGTAACAACTCTTTTCATGACCATGTGAGTTCCACACTTGCCGTAAAGCCACGCCCAAATCACGATTTCAAACCCGTGGGAAGCTAAAGGTGCAAAAACTTGAAAATCACTGGGACACACCGACACCAAAAATTTTTTTACCTGAAAATTTAGTGGGAATAAGTGTATCCGGCCTATTTTTTGACGTAGAATCCGAATCTGGAAGAATTATTGAGCTAACTCATGGACAAATGGGTCAAAAATTGCATTTTCGTCTCAGATGTAATACTATAAGTCCCGTGACTGATAGCACCTCAGGGAAGCGAGATAGGGCGCCAATTCGGTCGGGAATCGATTCAGCGTCCAAAAATACGAAGGAATCGATGGTATTTGTACTGAAGGCCGACAATCGGTTCCCAAGTTCAGGTCCAACATAACCCCTTATCCAGCCAAATCGTGTCAGTTTGAGTGACCACTTGAGGATAGCTCCGATCCCAAACGGAATTGGCTGTAGTATCACAGGTCAAGGACCATTAGAAATTCGGACATACAAAGTTTCACGGACGTTACAGAATCAAATGGTGTCGAAAGGGTCTTCTTTGTCCCATTTTGCGACACGCGCGCGCGCACTTCACTCAGTAATGAGACATTTGGCGCGCGCGCGTGTCGTACGCCCCACAGGGGAAAATTCAGTGGCCGATATAGCAAATCCGAAACTTTGACAAAATGACCACACCTTTCTTCGGTAGAAATATAATAAAATTGGCTAAAAATCATCATTATATGGTTATTATATATAATTGTGGTGTATAACAATCATTAATATCAGGAGACTGTGAGAATATTTCCTCTGGAAAATTACTTTTAAGGAAATGGGAATTTGACCACATATAGACACCAGTTTCCAGTTGAATTAAAGTTTGTATTTTTCCAAGGGTCCTTAACTGTTTCAACACACTATCATAATTGATCTTACTTTTCCTTCCATAGATTAAAACTTTGAACAGTTTCCTTCAAAACTCATTTAAAGAGCAATAAGTTCTATAAAATAACCACATGAACGCTCTATAACTCTATATGTATGAGATTGTTTAACAACTTCTAAATAAAAAATGTAAAATTCCTGGGCAAAAACCCTTGTTTTAATCATGTATCAAATATATCAATATGTTATGTTAACAATAAATACTTATATGTGGTAGACAGAGTGAAACCTAAATTTCGATTTTTGCTCCGTTTCTGCAGTCCATTATGCAAGAATGGTTGACAAATAAATGAATAAATATAATCCTGCTGTATATTAGCCCGAAAATGAACCATGTTTGATGTTAGGTGGAGTCTGCAGTACATGGTCTAATAGATGTCTAGTTTCCATGGTAACGCGGTGGCTAGACCAGTCATGTAATCTATCGGCTTGTTATCTGTGTGGTTTCCTAATGGAATTATAATGGAGAAGATCCAGGTAGAGCCCATATACCCTCTGGGAGAGTGAGCTATACCCGCGAATGATCAGTTAAATGTAGGACAGTGTGTGTGTGTATGTGTCTGTGTGTATGTGTGTATGTGTTTGCGTGTGTCATGTGTATGTGAGCCTTATGCATGTGTGCACTAATCACTATGTGTGTGGTTTTAGGATGTATGGGTATAACAAGGCATATCTGGTTTAAACTATGCATGTACATGCGAATAATTGTAGGCTCATATGTAATGCATTTATTCAGTAGAATGACTCCGCGATGGATCGACTATATGGAAAGCATGAACGAATTTTTAAAAAGTTCGTCCAAAAACCGACAATATATAGGAAGAAATTAAAATTTCCGCCGATGATGAGAAAATCCGTTACTACCCGTAATCTATATATTATCTTGATGATAAATTATATATCGACTAACCCGCCCGTCACTCAATTCTCACAAATCAGTGGAACCGTGGTGACGCTTATCATTACCAGTCTCCACATCTGGTTTCCCGTTAATTGACAGCTGGGACCCGATAAGGTCCTCGGGAGGGGCTGCTCCCACGATCTGCGAGGGTTCCTTCATTTCCTCGTATGCTCGACTGAACTTACTGACGATAATGGTCATTGGGAGGGCCATGAAAACCATGGACAAAAACACGACGACGGACCCCACGAGTTTTCCCGGAACTGACGTCGGATAGAGGTCTCCGTAACCGACGGTTGACATGGTAACCACTGCCCACCAACACGCCTTGAGGATGGAGTTAAACTGAGATTTAGGCTGGTCCTCCTCTATGTAATACATGATACTACCGAAAGTGACCACGCCCATTGCCCACATTACAACCAGGAGCAAAAGTTCACGACACGACTGCTTCAACACTTGAAGAATGAGGATTAACTGTTTTGAGTGTCGGATCACCTTGAGAATTCTGAGAACTCTGAATAACCGTAAAACCCGTAAAGCGGTAATTCCCGAGGAGTCCTTGAGCGGGATTTCGATGTAAAACGGCAAGATCGCCGCAAAGTCGAGCCAGTTTAGGGTTCGTTTGAAAAACGCGTGTTTGCTTGGCGCCACTATGAGTCTCAGGAGAAGGTCTATCGTGAAGAAAATGATACACACCGCATCCAGATAGAAGAAGATCATCTTCACATTTGCTGATTCCTCGATGGTCTTCTCCACTTTCGGATCCGTCTCCGCGATGAAAAGTGTCATGGAAATCACTATGAAGATCACATCGAGTACCATCCACAACTTGGCCAGAATCCCGCTATCCGGGTGATCGAGGATGTAGTGGAGTTTGAGGAAGTATTTGTTGTGCGGGTAACTCTCCAACAAGCTGTCCTTGTCCGGGTCCTGGGTTTCGGGCGGGGCGGACGGTATCTCGAAATACTGGAGTTCCTCCTGGAAAACGGGCATTTCCAGTCCGGGCGGGAGGTAGAGATACCCTCCCGATTGGTAGTAATAGAGAATAGCATCGAACGCGATCCTGTTCCGATCGAAGAAGTACTCGGCGATGTCCTCGTTGTAGTACTGTGCAATACGGTGTGATCCGAGCAGGGTGTTGGGGAACTGCTCGAGAGTGTTTTTGTACGTGATGTAACGTGTCCCGCTCACGTTTATCCGGATTAACGTGTCTGTCTGTTTCTCCTCGCGGATCTCCACCGGGGTAACGGTCAGGTGACCGGATAGGACGTTATCTGAGCTCCTGATGGAGGCGGCGGCGATGGCAGATACCCCTGCCATGGCGTTCGCATTCGGGCCTGAAATAGGGGGAGTGTTAGAGGGAATGTGGGAGTTGCCCTGTGGCGGGAACACGAATATAAGGGAGTTTACAAATAATTGGTTAGAGTTAATTAATTCCTGAGATGTGATATGAGTGAAAGAACAAACAAATTCTGACTTTGGTCTCAAAATTTGTCCCTCTCAGTCTTCATATCCTTGGTAACCACCCTTCTTTGAATCGATATTTAAACCTAAATTGCTATTAAACCTACTCCCTTGGACCTAGTTCTTGCCATTCATCGTCCTTATTAAACCTTACCTCACCATCACAGAGTTTCAATTCATTGCATATATAATCAACAGGTAATTTGCCCCCTTTGTTAATGAAAGAGACCTGCCGTAATTAACATGTGTGTGCCTTAGTCTTCCTTTTCTTACAATATAGAAGAAGAAACATAAATCATATTAGTCGAAGTTATAGATGCTATTTATAGACATGTATAATGAAGCATTGATGGTGTGTGTGTGCTTATGAGAATGGATAGATCCAATTTATCATTTGTTAATTATTTCGCACCCATCTAGCTCTACTGCTACAAACAATGGGGTGAAATCATGAGCTACAATACCTAGTAAGAGTGTCGACATGGTGTAAAGTTCTGGGAGGGCAGAGCTCCCAAATGACAGAGTACCAAATCTCGATCAGAAGATCTACTCAGAATTGTGAGCACACCAAGTCAGAAGATATGCAATTGCAAAACTCAACAGAAATAAGAGGTAAAGCTGCGATAACCAAGTCGAAAAGATGAAAATTCCCCCAATCGAAAAAAAGAGAAATATACACTTCCGTCTTCTTCTTCTTCTTCCAGAAAAAGCTGCAAAGCACTTCCAGGAACGGTCGTGCCAATGACTAATAACTCACACTCACCACACACAGTTCAGTAGTCTTGTACAGTCCAACAAAACACCTGTAGTCAGAACTTAGATCACTCTTCTCCTAATCTGACTCTTTCCTCTCTGACACATACAGAGAGAGGAGGTGTGTGTGTGTGGGTCAGTGTATACTCAGCAAACTTGAAGAGGACAGTGTGTCAGTGTATACTCAGCGAACTTGAAGAGGACGATGTATCACGAGGAGCAGAAGTCTGTATACGTTCTGGAAGATATGGCGAGATGAAGACGCAGAGAAGATAATATATTTGTAGATAGTGATACAGTCAATGACTGGGAATCAGATCTGAATGAGCAGAGAGGAGAGGTTTGAAGAGGGAAAACAGAGGTTCAAACTCAAAAATCACACTCCGAGGACTCTAGTCAGAACCTAAAATAGTGGTAGGAAATATACCTACAATATGTCGTGTATTTCACACTAATTCTAGCTTAATAATCATATGAAAATATATATAAAACGTGGTCTAACGAGCCACAAGGGTATTGCTGCACACTGCTTATGCTATTATTGTATAGTTCAGCGTGTTTCACATGCAATTACTAGATGGTCTACGTAAGACATGAGTCACTGGCAGTGTGTGTGTGTCTGTATGTGTGTCTGTGTCCACTGTGTCAAAGAAAGTATAACGTGGTAAAAGTGGTGTCAAGTTCAACCTCATATTAGCATGCAGAACGTGGTGTCAAGGCTACGTATTGGTATGTGAAAGTGGTGTCAAGCGAAGTGGTGTCAAGCGAAGTGGTGTCAAGGATATGTATTGGTATGTGAAAGTGGTGTCAAGGCAACGTATTAGCATGTGAAAGTGGTGTCAAGCGAAGTGGTGTCAAGGACCTAACCTGATTCCCGTGCAGCTATCAACTCCATATCACGCCCTGCGCAACTGCAAGCACTCCACCAAATATCGGCAGAGGGGGAATCCCATGCAAATATAGACTCCACCCTCTAATCATAGATCCTAATCTATAATAGTAGAGTCTGCTGGATATGTTCCTAATTATAGGTCACTCACTTACAGACTAGATATCATAACATATGGGCGTGTTTCATATAGCAACTCTTTGCAGTCATCCCGCCCTCTGCAAAGTTATTGGGTATCCTGGATACTCACAGTAATGCTGGTATGCTTTCGCATTGGACTTATATTATACAGGATAGTTACAAATTCTTGTCCAAATTTGCTTCACAAACTGGTACCTATACCTAATAAGATTGATATAGGACTTGTCGAATCTTGTAGCTCTTAGAGCTGCTCTACTGTCCCTCACAGTACAGCACACTTTGAGCTGTATACCTTCTCAGATAGTCAGATAGGCTTATATACTAGTACTCCAGCTGCTGTATCATTAGAGTATGTACTTCTACATGAGNAAGTATCGGCATGTGAAAGTGGTGTCAAGGCAACGTATAAGCATGTGAAAGTGGTGTCAAGCGAAGTCGTGTCAAGGACCTAACCTGATTCCCGTGCAGCTATCAACTCCATATCACGCCCTGCACAACTGCAAGCAGTCCACCAAATATCGGCAGAGGGTAATCCCATGTAAATATAGACTCCACCCTCTAATCATAGATCCTAATCTTTAATAGTAGAGTCTGCTGGATATGTTCCTAATTATAGGTCACTCACTAACAGACCAGATATCGTAACATATGGGCGTGGTTCATATTGCAACTCTCTGCAGTCACCCCGCCCTCTGCAAAGTTATTGGGTATCCTGGATACTCACAGTAATGCTGGTATGCTTTCGCATTGGACGTACACTATACAGGACAGTTACTGATTCTGGCCCAAATTTGCTACACAAACTGGTACCTATAATAAGATTGGTATAGGACTTGTCGAATCTTAATCAGCTCTTGGAGCTGCTCTACTGTGCCCCCTACAGCACACTTTGACCTGTATACCTTCTCAGATAGGCTTATATACTAGTACTCCTGCTGCTGTATCATTAGAGTATGTACTTCTACATGAGATAGATTTATAGACAAAGGAGCGTTTATATCATATATAATATAGAGTACACACTATTTGAGGGAGGGGAGGATGGCTTAATGTATGCTCAGTAATTAGAGGGCTAAATATAGATTATAAGCATGTGTATTGTCTGTAGGATGTCTTATCTGTTGTTATCGTAGTAGGGGTATTGTGCTGAGAGACCTTATGTCTTCCGAAGCAGAAAAGCGTGGATTTCAAGCAGGATGGGATGGGATAAGACCAGAAGAGAAGTGGAAGAAGGAATTGATTCCTCTTGTATTATAATTGAGATCAAATGCATCATAGAACACTGAATGTATAACACTGGGCAGTTTATACATGACTCGCGTCCTTCAGTAACCTTGTATCCTAGTCCTCATTATACCCAGACCTAAATTACCCTGTATCCTGTAGTTTACCTGTTGTAGGTACCTATAGTTATCCTGTAGATACCCAGCACTCTGTATCCTGTATCCACACACACACACAGGAGCTTATTATCCTCTCTCTCACATAAAGAGAGCGTGGCCACACCCACGACTCTTATTAAACAATCATGCGCTTGTATACAATATGATGCTTGTAGTCCGGGAAGATCTTTGTTAATCTGACTTATTAAACCTCCTGTTCACAGGGCTTGGTTTGGGTATAGGACTGAGCATGCAGCAGAAGCTCTTATGAAAGTGACCATCCAATTGACTGCTGATTGGCTGGATATAATCCTATATTTTGGATAATTTAATTCCGTTGAAAACCTATTCCGTTTAAACACAATCCCTACAAGGAAGGCCAAACTGTGTCCGAAAATGGTTTAGAGTATCGATCAATTGATTTGGATGGTATGAAATATACCTCTTATTATGGCCATTTAGCATTTTAGCACCTGATTTTCAAAAACACAATAGGTTCAAGTACCTTGAATGATGTATCCAAACATTGGATGCTTCTCCGAAAACTGCTTAAAGAAAATTAAAACCTAACAATGAGAACTGAGGGAATGTCTAGGTTGATGATATTCAAGATGGACCGTTCAGTGAAGTCTGAAAAGTTTAATACATAATTGAGTGAAATGATCAATTCAGCATCCATTATACGCCTATTAACACTCAGCATTGACAAATTACCGTTTCTGAGGGAACAAAAAACGGGGAGGGGTAACCATGACGACTCATTATGACGTTAATCAACGCAGTTACAACCACAGTAATTTTCTGTGTGGGAGACACAGTATGAAAATAGGTGAAATAATGGGTGAAACTAAATATTAATCTGGAATAAGCAATGAAATATGCAAATGGAGGCTTTGAGATCGACAGAAGAAGAGTTGGTCAGAACAAGTAAACTGTGACTTAAATATATTAATTTATGCGGGATATTATGCTGTTGATTTAGTTTATATTGGAGTAATACATGGCTATTTACCTATTCATTGGTGATAATTCATCTCTTCAAAACATCAGAAATTATGCAAAAACCGCAACTACGATCGCACATCCTTATTTTCTTTCATACAAAAACTATAGGACAGGAATTGCACTTGTGAATTGTATACCTGTATCTGCAGCATGGAAAATCGTTGAAAAATTCATCTCTCTTGTCCTAGCTCATATGTGGAAAGCAAGCTAACCAACACCAGTAGTACCACAGACACATATATGAAGTTGGTCTGAACTAAGTATGAAGTAGGCTACCACAGTCTATGGTATAAATAATTACTGTACACTGTCTGTCACGTCATCTGTCACTTGATTTCCTGGTTCAGGTAATTTATACATGTCAAGACATGCGCTCCCTACCTGTCCTAAATTTAGAGGATTTTGGATGACTTAAGTGTACAAGACAAATTTACAAGTTTCTCAATACGTCCATGACATACCTACTAATTAGAAGTGATATTTTCCCAATAGTAGGCCATGGATTTAGATTAAGAACCACTGAGACTTACCTGGTCAAAGATATATCTTCACAAAGTTTGAAAAGGACAACAAAACAAAACAATGTATGACCATTGAAATGACTTCCCCTGTAGATCAAGTATATCCTTCACTATTGTCTTATTCTACTATTGAAGTACAGGATATAATCAGATCAAGATGCAGAATTTAACGTTCTAGGGAAGACATACACATAGACATTGCAGTAGTATTAGGGTCTTGTGTCCTTGTGATATAGCCTCTAGACATCAGGGTGTGTGTATTATCATGTTATGATACTGATAGTGATAGCCACCATTTGGTGATTATGTGCTGGAAATTGGATTACTTTTGAATATAATATGAGAATGTGCAGGCTCGACATCCCTGGTATGATTTATGTTGGGATATGACCATGTTGGACCAACACTTCACTGTGGATTCATTTGTGGAAAATAGACATGATCAGGAAAAAAACAGGGTACTCTTCCCTGGTATTAAAGAACGTTACCTTCGCCAGCAGCACAACCAACTACCAGCTAAACCAACTACCAGCTAAACCAAGCGGAAAAGTATACAATATCAGAGACAGTCCCAAGAGCATATAACCTTGTAACTATTGTGTACGATGGTTTTGTATCTTGTAGCTATGGTGATGTTACCATGGTAACGTCAGTCAAGCGTACAGTTGTGATGATTCTGGGTGAACTAATTGTTGAAGAGCAGGGCCATTATGGTACTTGGCTAAACGCCATTTTTGGACTTGAACTACCTATCACAAGAAGGTTCTGTTAATCTCTAAAGCAAGACCCAAACAAATGCAGCCCATCACATATTTTTAGGAAGGTCCTTGGTATAAAGTAAGTACTGAATGATGAATAATAAAGACAACCCAATGATACAGATTTAGGTAAAGGATACATTATAGTCCATACGATATATAAACAAACTTCTCTGTATTTCTTACCATGTTCAGGTTTACAATCGGGTGCAGGTGACGATATGATGTATCCATGATTGTCCTTTTCCTTTACCCTCTTCCTCGCAATTATAGCAGCAACTGCAGCCATATCACCAACCAGACACTTCAGCAGCAGTAGTAGGAGTCGTAGTAGATTTTATGAAGGAGTAGGTCCCACAAACCACCACAGACAAAGAGAAAGTAGGGTTTATGAAGGAGTAGATTCTACAGAAGGGGACTGCCGCTTAGACCAGGGGGTAGAAAGTGGAAATCTTCAACTTTTTCATCATTCCAAGTTTATAGTCTGGTCATTTAAAGATGTAGTAGCTTCGGTTAGAAGTAGAAAAATGAACAGAGCGTTTATTATCGACAGAGCAGAGAAATAAATTGGAGGGAAATGATTGAAATAAGAGAAAAGAATCGGCAATTTCCACTGAATTTATTAACAAAGATCATCGCTATAACTGCTGTAGTGCTGCACTACAGTGACTGAGTATGTGCAGTGACTGAATGTGCGTAGTGATTGAAAGAGTGCAGTGACTGAGTAGTGAGTGTGCAGTGTACGCAGTGACTGCAGCACCACCAGATGACTTCTATAGAAAGTCAACAACAACAACAATAATAAATCGTTTAAAGAGCATGGCGGATCTTCTAGCAGAGGTCTCACAACAAACACGTGATTTTGTATTGAATTAAAGCGGCTTATATACTTCGCTCTGCACTAGAGAAGATCATGACTTTGAGTGTGTCAGCAACAGCGGCGAAATATACCATCATCCAGCGTGTAATCATTGAGATAATAGATTTATATGCTGGGAGGATTTATCATTAAGAGCATGGAAATGAGGAGGAAATTGGTAATATTTAGGTTATTTTAAACGGGGTTTACTCGTGAGGTTCTGAGCGTATAGGGTATGTTCGCCGTAATAAAGCCTTTACAGCGCGATCATTAAAGTGTGTTCTAAATGATCTAAGGCAAGGATCTCTTTATATATTAGATGAGGAAATCACGGTGTATTCGCATCATAAGCTCAGGATGGTTCCTGTCCAAAAACTCAGGTGTTTTCAGAATAAACAATGTAGGAGAGGAAAGTAGACAAACACACACGCGCGCGCGCGGGCAAGGGAAATCTGTGGGTATACTAGAATGATGGGCATGCGCACACATAAAATGCTTATCTGTAAAGTATAACTAACCACTATTGGACCAGTAAGAGGGAACAAACACATAAACACACAAACATACACATGTAGCTGTACTACAAACACTCCTACAAACAAAGAGCCACACCCAGGGTATATGCCTATAACTACATTCTATAGGTATTCGTGTGTATGCTGGCTCTATGTTATAGAGCGGGCCAAGAGTCAGAGTATATCATAATAACTATATCTAGAAGAATAGTAGGGTTATATATACAACCTATATTGGTATAAGTGGAGGTGGTTTGGGATGAGCGTATATACTACTATAACCTTATAACGACAGAGAGAGGGGGGGGGCTGTGGGGTCTTTACCATATTATATAAGTGTATGCATGCCTATACTAAAGTATATATATAGGTCTCTGAGTAGAGTAGGGGAGAGAGTCTTATATTATAGGAGAGAGAGAGAGCGTGGTATATTGTTATACAGGATTAGTTAAGTCCGTAGTTATAATATAGTGGTAGGGAAGTGACCTGCTGCGCGCGAGAGAGAGAGAGAGGGACAGGGGTTGAGGGGGTGGGGTCAGGGACTGAAGTTAGGGGATGAAACTATAGGGAGTGAGGAGGGAGAGTGGGGGTTGACTACTGACTACTTGACTATGATCTAGGTGAGGTACATATTCATGAATCGAGTCAAGATTAGTGATGTCCAAATCAGTATTATCAGTCATGAGAAAAGGGCTATAGAATATAGTGAATACCATGTAACTATGTAAGGATAAAAACTCACGACCGTAAAACGTAAATCCAGAGGACTGTGAACAATGAACAAATACCGTTTTAAAAGCCGCTTACTATTGTACCAGGACCTTTGTGTTTTTCATATGATAAATACGGGCTCTCGACGTCAAAGTTCCGAAGTAGATCATAAGAGAAATTCCGCTCGCGCGTGGGGAATGACTTGAAATAGGAAAAAATGTGCGTTCAAAACGCGCTCCGTGCGGAGCGGTCAGATAAATTCCGATAGGATTTTTTTTTCCGAAAAAAGGTTGTTCTACTTGGAACTCATCGACATACGTATATAGTAAGCAATTCTGAGAAGCTGAACAATGAACACAATAGTGACCTATGAAGAGTATAAACGGTGAAAGTTACAGACAAAACACATAGGTTCGTGCGTGAGACATTGGGGAAAAGTATTATACAGGAAAATGTAGTCGAGAGATAAATTATATGGGATAGTATAGACAGTAATAGACGATGGAGACTGGAGAATGGGATAATTATTTAACACTATGACACTATCGGATGGGATTATGTCAGAACTTTAGGCATATGTCATCTGGTAGATAGGTGATGATCTAGTGGGGTAATTAAAAATTAGCGTTTTGCCGAAGGAGTGGTTTGAAAGGTTTGGAGGATTCAGTGGAGCAAATTACGAGATTATATTTTGAGCTACGATTAGTTGTTTTCACCAAAATCTATGGTGTGAAAATCGAAAACGTGATCTACGAGAAGGGTGATGAGTGACAGAATACGTCAGAGTGTAGCGATGAAAGATAACAAAGCTGGTGTTACAATAGAGTGGTGTCAGTGTGAAGTGGTGTCAAGGAAGGAGAAATGTGATGTTTCGGTGCCAACGAAAAAGTGGTGTCAAGAGAAATAAGCCTAGAGTGACTGCTGGCAGAGAGAAAGAAGTGTCTAGAGGAATTGGTGTCAAGAAAAAGCGATGTCAAGGAGCTGGAGGAATACGAAATGAGAGTGGTGTCAACAACGATCTGATACGAGTTGTATCAATTATCAAGGCCCACATGTATCGACATTGAATAATGGCAGCACTGACCACATTGAAACATGTCACATTGTCACACTGTTGTACCAGTGTAAAACCGCTGAAGTGTGATCTCAGTCTGAGTGGTGTCAAAGTACAGAGTGGTGTCAAAGTACAGAGTGGTGTCAAAGAACAGACTGGTGTCAGAGTACAAACTGGTGTCAGAGTACGGTATGGTGTCGTACAGAGTGGTGTCAGCATGAAAGTGGTGTCGGACTTAAAGTAGTGTCAATGAAAATCGATTTCAGAATGCTAATGAGGTCGATGTTAGCCTTCAAATCATCCTAGGACCATAGGATCTCAAGAGATATTTATGTCAGTCAAGCAAACAGGACACAGCTGACGCTAGATGTTATATGAACACAGCTGATGGACCATTGTATGCGCATATATAAATACCGTCCTATCCTGCGCAAGCAATCTTGTCCAATGTCCGTGACTGACTGAACTATTGTCATCATATATAGACCGGGTTCATGGGATTGAGGAAAACTGTATGATATGGTTGAGCTCTAATTCTCAAAAACCACGAGTGTTCGCGTGCGCATAACCGTGGAAACTAGTGGAACGCTACGGGCGAGATTGATAAATCTGAAGCTGAGGAGGAGCTTTAGGAGCATGAAATGATTTTGGGGAAAAATATGTCAACAGGGGGTCAAACGGCGTAATCTTAATGCAATGCTACCTCACGTATAATTGAATTCGAGACCCATAATAATTAGGTTTTATTACGAGCAACATATAGGTACACAATCATAACCCTTATAATATAATGCTGCTATGAGGGAATGGTAAATTATGATAATTAAGGAAAGTTTTATCAAGGATAATAAATCTGCAATAATTATGCTACACACACCTTTAATGATAGCACACACACACACATACCTTATATTGAGGAACTTTTTGTATGTAGACAAAGCAAATTAAGATCAACGCTCTTAACTAATGTATGAAGAGCAGTAGCATATTGTGATTATAAATTAGTTGTTACAATTAAATATTGCTAGGGATAGCTCAATGTGAGAATTTCATTATTGAATATGGTGCAACGTCACAAAACTTCGATTTTCTGCGTTCAAATTTGTTAAAAAAAGAACAGTAGCGCCGAAAAAAGGAAACTTTTTACAGGAATAAAGGCGAACCAATTTCAGAAATAGAGATTTTGAAGAAAATAGAGATTTTGAAGCCGTTGATGATTCAAGGTCCAAGGGATTAAATTCATGTGAGGAGAAAACCTATCTTTTCCTGAAGGTAAAGGATTCAGCTTACAGGTGAACGGAAAAACGCCTACACCGCGATGGGTTAATAAAATATCACAAAATCTGTCAATAACGTAAATACCCATGGTCGAAACGATGATATTATATGTGCATAAATTCGATATTTTATGCAAATGATCATAATAGTCGGGCTGAAGTTCAAGTGTGTCTAACTTTCAACCGTATATTAATTGCGCAACTGTTTAACCTATTATCATAGCTCCTGTCAAAGTTGAATAGTCAATCATGGTGCTGTTTTAGTTGATGAAGGAGTAATATTAGGTTTGCTTTTCGAAGGCAAATCATATAGTTGTGGGATTGCGAAATCCCACTCATCAACGGCTATCATATAAGCATATATACCTGGAAATGAAAAATTCAAAAACCGGTCACATACAGGGGATCAAGGGTCGAATGAATGATTCACTGCAAATACACGGCTAACATAATATAACCAAGTACAATGGATGATTCATGAGAATATTGGAGATTCAAGACGCGCACATTGCACAGATTGAATAATTCATACCACTGTTTATCACTCACACGCACACATACATCTATCCCCACACGCACACACACACACACATACATCCATCCCCACACGCACACACACACACATACATTCATCCCCACACGCACACACACGCACGCATAGTCTAGACGTGGCTCTATAACGCATTGTGGCCACTACAGAATCTGGGATTATAGTAGTCACGGATAGGATTATACTGATACTAGAAAACCCGCCAAGTGGACGTGATACACTACCCATTGAAAGACACCACGACGTTACTTCAGAACGACAGCTTAACAATAACATGACCTGTGATCAAAATCCAACCTACTTATTTGAACCACTGATTTGATGAAGGAGCACTTGGTCACAATTCACCCATTTCTTCGAATAAGCACAGAAAATGGTGCTTCCGTTAATCGTTTCAATTTGTGCAGCGTATTGTTACCGAAAATAGCATCGTATTTTACCATGAGTCGAAAAGAATAACTGCAGAGCAAAAGCAACAATTGTCAACTCAAGAAAAAATTTGACCGTTGCTCGAATCAGAACCTACTTGCATTCATCCCATCAACGAAAACTAAAACGTTATCAGGGCACCATCATCATAAATGAGCTCCCACTTCACTATTACAGTAATAGCACGTATCCATGGCAACGCGCACTTTAACTTCAAAATCAGCACGTGCATTTCGTGACGGACATACAGAAATAAATAAATACAAACAAACAACCAAATTATAATAGAGATAGGGGTGACTATAAGTATAACAGAAAAGGGAAGAATGGAGTGATTTCCTATATGCGAAGTGGAGCTATCTATCGTATAGACATCGGGGTCGCCAAATATTTTCGCAAACACTCGAACGAGAAAAATTACGGTTCTTTCAGAATTAGAGAGAGAAACTTTTCAACGCCGTTCCACAAAAACAGACCAGAGCATCCACCCCACTTTTGATAATAAATAAAAAAGGGTATAGCAATTTGATAGTAGCCAACGCACAGGGTACGTGACGACTAACGGTAAAAAGCGAGATATGTATACGGACTTGTGATTTTAACTTTTTAAATACGTGTGAAAACTCGGGAAAATAATAAATTGGGTTTAAAACGTGAGGACGGGGGTTTTTATAGTTCATAGATGTCGGGTTATGAGGAGTATAGTTATTGAATGGTGCCAAGCGCTAACATTTTGTCGGTAAACCCTTTTGCATATGATAATATATTGACAATCACCCACGTCATTCGAATTTATCCCAAGTCATATAATTGAATACAATTAGCGAAATTTCGGAGTGTCGAATAAATACAATAGCACGATTTTTAGCAATTCTTAATTGGAAATAATGGATATGAATTATTGCTATTAATTCATAAACACACATGGCCTGCCACAGTGGCTCGTGTTAGTGTGGTAAAGAAGAAATAAACACAATCCGAATCATAACACTGCTACACATGCACACACACACGTACGGCACATATTATGTTTCGATCCGCATGAAAAATTGCAAGATTATAAAATTCCGGAGAAAAATTAGATCGAGCTTAAATTAGAAAATGTGAGCTGAGAAAAAGGCGAGCGAGTTTTTATGAGAGTGAGCGTGAAAGATTCATAAAGTTGCATACTGTTTTAGAATCGAGAAAGTAAACAGGAAGATTCAGAAAACAAATCGTGTGGAATTGGATGAACCGGTGTATACTTGTTGTTTTGATTGATCGTTATAGATAGAAGCCAACCGTATCCAGTTGAATAAACTTATTGAAGATTTGTGCGATTGGAATGATCCTCAAGGGATAAAAACCAGGAAAAAATGGGCGTGGCCTTCGCCGGGAAATGTTCTTCCTCGTGACATAGTAAGTTATACGCTGACTCCTATCTCCAAGTTGAGCAATGGTTCGCGGGAAAAAAACTTCTTGGACAAGATAATCTTCCAACCCAGACGAATAATTTTTTCGGCAAATGAAGGAATTTGTACGGGTTCCAACTTGATTTATGAATTTCGTACACGTTCCAAACTTATACATGCTGAAACAT
The DNA here is from genome assembly GCA_946803715.1 of Beroe ovata. NCBI lineage: Eukaryota > Metazoa > Ctenophora > Nuda > Beroida > Beroidae > Beroe > Beroe ovata. The sequence continues at coordinate 48,223 of CAMPET010000137.1, forward strand.
TGACCAGTCTATATTTGTCTGTGTGTGTGTGTGTGTCTGTAGCAGGCAGCAGCATATATGAGTTTAAACGTATAGGTATCTTTGGACAGCAGACAGTTTTGCAAAAAACGACCTTGGTTTCACACCTCATGACGACACCAAACACCCAATACTCCAGACATACGTCCTGAACCTTCCTCCTATATCCTCCTGTTTCCTCCATCCATTTTTTCCCAAAAACCACATAAGATATGGCTCATCCTTTACTAGACGTAAAAAGTAGCAAGACCTTGAAAAAAGGAACATCATCATTACCTCCATTGACATTTCTGTATATGTGATATTCGCTCCTCATGTGGGTGCTGGTGATTCCTTCCTTTTTCCTCTTCAGGAGTTTTGATATGATATAATTTCATCAACTGTCAGGGTGGTTTTGCCGTAGTATAAGAACCCTATTTCGCTCCTTTACAAACCAAATGTCATGCAAACAGCGCTACATTAATCGAGAAATATATATATATATTATCGTCAACTTCTTGTCAACAAAAATAATGGAGAAAGCGAAACGTATAATATAATTTCGAACTATAAACATACATTAGAGAGAATAAAGAGCAGAGAGAGAGTGTGAGAGAAAAGTACAATGCATACGATAAGAATCATCAATGATATGCAAGATTTGTAAGTATCAGACAAAAGAATATACGAGGGATGGGAATGGAGTGATTCAATGATGATAAACATGATAAAGTGATGATAGTGAAGGATCGGAAGATTGGACACCTATAGTTCCTCATTTCATAACTTGATACTAGGGAATTGTGTGGTATAACACACACACCCCTTAATCCTTATACAACCTTTTGATCTCTTTCTGACCCCTTATCACGTTTATAGCCTCTGTACATCCCAGAACCCCCCTCTATCCTCTCTTACTCACTAATGAGTCATCCTACCCCTTTCTGTTACCCCTTTCTGTTACCCCTTTCTGTTACCCCTTTCTGTTACTTATTCCCTCAACCCTTCTCTCTGGCCCTTTGCACCCCTCTTTGACCGTATCCCGTATTTGACCCCTTATTTGTCCCCCTATATCCNGATAAAGTGATGATAGTGAAGGATCGGAAGATTAAACACCTATAGTTCCTGATATCATAACTTGATACTAGGGAATTGTGTGGTATAACACACACACACCCCTTATACAACCCCTGATACAACCTTTTAATCTCTATCTGACCCCTTATCACGTTTATAGCCTCTGTACATCACTGAACACCCCTTTATCCCTCTTACTCACTAATGAGTCATCCTACCCCTGTGGCCCTTTGTACCCCTCTCTGACCGTCTCCCGTATTTGACCCCTTATTTGTCCCCCTATATCCTACTCACCGATGACTTTCTATGAATAAGATATAGCTCGATGTCTTAACCCCCTATACCCCTCTGTCCCCCTCTCAGACTACCCCCCCAATGTTTCCCCGGCTCTCCATAACTCACCGATGAGCCTCTGGAGTTCGAGGTCTTGGTGGTGGTTGTGATGGTTGTACGGGTTTGAGGTGGTGCTGTACCGGGGACTGGTCCATTGCATGGTCGCCGCAACCTCTCATCCAACAATATTTGGATAAAGTTCAACTTCCTTATCATTTTAGGAACGGGAATGACCAAATTAACGAGGGGGTTTCGAAAATGTATTTAGTTTGGAAGCTCCTTGTTATAGAATATGGAAAGGGATTTTTCTCGAATAGAAAGTCGAATAGGTCTCTAAACTAGGCGCAAATCAAAGAATCGAACTACCATTAACCTATTTAATTATCTTGAAAGTTGAGGTAAGCACAAATTGTGTAATGTGGTATCTCTGGAATAAACGAGCTATTGTTTTACGGTATATCAGACTAAACCTGGGCATAGAAAAATTTAGACGGAATCTTATTATCCTATAATAAATGTATAATATGCATGTATAAAATTAAGAATATATAATAGCTCAATGTGAATACAAATAAAAGAAAGACATACGATACGTTAAGCATTATAATTACAGGCATATCTTTAAACTTAAGTGATTACTATCAAGTGATATACCTTTTCACAACACTCCAGCGAATTCTACTTTGTACATACATAACGACAGTACAATATGATATTTATGTGAGCGGTAGGAATAATTAAGAGTTAATTCGGTCCAACCAAAATCGCATTCTGAATATGTATGTTCATTTATAATTATGAAGCTCAAAATATTTCAAGACTTAACTCAATCAAGCTAAAAATTTTAAAATTTCGTGGGTTTTAAATCTCTCTAATTCCATCGACACGTATTCAGCAACTCTCAATATAAGATTTTCGAATACTAGGATTGAAAATTGCCGAATTGATACATGCACACACATTAACAATGCACTTAGGTGCTTAAAGTAACTCTGTCATGCTCAGATATGTATCTACAGATATATAATTGGATAATTAAGAGAGTGACCAGTGAGAGAGAAAATCGCAATAAGATCTCTTTTGTTCTAGAATTTCATATACAAATCAATCGCTCATATATATACCGATATTATAGCTGAGGAATGGCGGGATGAGTAAATTACAATTCACACCAGTGCATGGCGCATGAAAATACCTCCCATTCATTATCGAGCCGAGTTAATTGATGTCTAATTAATCGGGAGGTATATTCCTGATTTAGCACAATTATCATCATGTCTTCTCATACTATAATGCATGACCTCGCCGTGCCCAATTCAACTCCAATGCTCTCTACAGCCACTATAGTACCCCGATGGCGCTATATCTGTTTTTTCAATGGCCCCAAATGCAAGAACATGATCACTGTTAAGACTTGGACCGATTATATTACAACTAATTAATCAGCAGAAAGTACCGCATGCCAGAAAAGCCTACAAAAAACAAACAGATATGTACCGTGACATACGAATTAAGTTCAGCTACATCTATACTAAACAGCTTGTGCAAGCTTTACTTAAAAATTATAGGTCAGAAAATGCGAAATATATATATAGAATTTATATCAGTGTTTATGAAAATAACTTTGCAACGAACCCACGGCATTTGGGCTCGTCATCCAATAAGTGTAAAACTAACAAAAACTATATATACAAGTGACGCTAATACAAGCAACTTTAACAGCCTTTTTTGCGTGTATGTCCGTGTGTGTGAGTGTCTCTTTGCGCTTTTTTCAAAGTATATAATATCTCCATTGCAAAAGTTAATTTCTAATTAATAGTATAATTTGCAAAGTTATTCATGTATGTATATATGTGTGGGTGTGGTGAAACAAAGAAATGGACACACTTATACAACCCTCATATATGTTTTCATCAATGATTTATATTATCCACACTTATAGGAAAATTGATATATTGTATTTATTCATTTTAGAAGCACGCTGATATCGAAACTTTAGCTACACAATCAGGGGACCAAATTCTAATACCTAACTTAATAAGTAAAGAACAAGAGATGAAACTAAAATTAATTTCAGAGATTTGCTGCTGAGCTGAAACAGCTATACGGACACCTGGACTTACTAACGAATTCCAGCAACGCACAAATCATGCTTCCTCACACTGACTTCCTAGGTTTGTCACAGTCTCGATATATTTGAGGAAAATTACACATGTTGCTGTAATAGATCAGCTCTAGTATTTATGTGTTTGAGTGAACTCGAGTATGAAAAGACAGAAAATCACGAATATTTGAAAGCCTCCTCGGATTTTTCTCGAGATGGAGTAACTAATTTTAAAAATATGAAAGGGATGATAAATTGCCTCACAAATAGCGTGAAGTGTAACTGGGATTAATCCCAGATCTCTAAGATAAACAAAACAAAAGATCCAATTTCCGGTAAGAACTGATCTTCTGGGAATGCAACACATAGGAAAATCACAAATTCGTAAGGTTACAATCAATCTGATTAATTTTATAATATCCTAGCGGGAGGAGAGTGAATGATGCAAAGCAACAAATGATTTTTCTTCCTACAACATGTATATATATATTTGCCTGACTGCTTTTCGGATTTGCGTGTGTGTGTGTCTGTGTATGTGCACAAATTTGGAAAAACAAATATGAATGTAATGATCTCACGAGAAAGTAACGCTGCATATTCACTTCATGAGAGAGAGAAACTTTATACCGCAGTAGGTACACACTACACACATGAGTCTATGTTCCAGAGCACGTTATCGAACGCAAAGCAACTTCATACTTAATTTAGTAAATCCAGAATAGCAAAATACTAGGATAGCGCATTTCCATATGAGTTACAATTTCTGGGGAACAAGTATAGAAAGTTGGAGGGAAACTTTTTCTGAATGGAGTATTGAGGTACAGCACTGCACCGATGAATGGTATTCAATGAAAAAACCCCGAAACTTATGGTGTGTTGGATGAGTCTCGCAAACTGTGCTCTTATTGTTCTCAACTCAATCTCGCAGAATTATTGAGATCCATCTCTCAGCCCTTGACAACCATACCTCAGTTAACCCCCTGTTCCCATTACTGCTCAGGAATGAAATGAATCATGGAAACCCTAATTGTGAACCCTAGAAGGCCCCTTATTGATCTCGATAGTTATAGAGTACCCAAATTAAGGCCCCGGCCTATTTCAAGACCTCCTCCAGCTGGATTCCAATTCCAGATTCCCCTGCCGGATTCCCCCTAATTACAATAGACCCTGGCCCCCTGAATCTCGATAATCCCCCCTCCCCCCTCCTATTCAAACCTGTCTACCACCTGTCTAATAGGCAGGTGTCAGCAGTAAAACAGTAGGTACCTGACAATTCCGATGAATGGGCCGCAGAGTGATTCCCATCGAACTGCAGCATCTGTAACAAGCTGCTATTCCCGCCACGAGTCCCACTTCGCCTCTGCTTCCCTGCCCCCGTCCCCTGCTGCTGCCTCATTTGGGGCCCCAGAAACACACGCAACATAGTGTTTTCTTATGGCGGGGAACCTGATTTGATAGGTTTGGTGGGCACTCAGAACCTTTTCTTCCTTCTTTGCAAAAGACGGTTTGAGTCTTCCGAACTATCGCTTGAAGGACGAATCTTTGTCAGGAAATTGCTTCAAAGCACGCTTCTATATTTCACCAGGGAAACTTCTTTCGATATTATCTGTCTTGGAAAATTGCTGCACACCAAGTTTTCCAAAACCAAGCAATTGTCCAGTCAAATGGGTGGGGGACCTAATGGTCCTTCATCCGGTGATACCGTTTCTGTACATGGGTTGCGAGAGTTTTGGAAATCGTTAGAATAGATTAATAATGAGAAAAGAAATTACTTTCCATATCAAAATTTTAGAAAAGTTCGCATCTCACAAACATTCGCTAAAACGCACACACGCACTGACCAGTTTATCAAGCGTATCCTGAACGCATGACCACACTAATGCAAACATACGCAAGGGGGAAAAACATGAAAAACCTCCTTCTTCCTCCGTATAAATATATATCACAAGAAAATATTTTCTGCAGGAAGAAGACACACGGATTTATTATACGATATCATATAAACTTTCTAGACCACATGCAGTTTCATCAGACAGAATTTTGGTAAATCATTAAATAACTACATGGTATATGAGATGAGTAGAGCGCTTGCAAAGTCGATCTACTTGGAATATATAATTTCCTAATGTCCGAATTCAGTTTATAACTGGTATGCATTACATTGTGCATGCCATTGGTATCAGCGACCAGCATCTCCTAGATTATCCTATTCCAGGTGATTGATATAAGTAAAATCATAGCCGTCATCCATCACGATTATCGAAAAATTGTTTGGAAGAGGGTACAAACTAGAAAAGACAGGGCGAAGACATGTAGTTTCTCAAACCCATATCAGACCTGTCTTGGAAGAGACACAAACACCCATCGACTATAATTATTGTATCCGAGAAAAGACGGGAACCACGGCAGATTTCTGGGAATTCAGATCAGTGTCAAGCAGCTAGGGCTTTGAATGTAAAATATAAACTCTCTCCAAGATTCAACCACAACTCAGACAAGAGAGGAGGGATATTTGTCGGCAGAGACTTAAGTAAGAGGTGTGTGGTTAATTATCCAGTTAATTATTAATTATGCAGATATGTGTATGAGTGTATGATAATGGGGCTGGAACGCGTTGTCATAGCAACTAGGCATTTAGGGATTCCTGCCAAACATGATTTGACATGGGGTGGTGTCAGTGAAGACTGAAGAGTCCTGTTGTGTAGCACTTCAATCTTGGCACCATATTAAGATCGACCATATTAAGATCGACCATATTAAGATCGCCATTATGGTCATACTATTTTCAGCGCAATGGTCATATCAAGGCAAGTGAAAACTGATTTGACGATTTAGAGGACTGTATTATGGACTCCAAAATCCTAACGAAGGCCAGGACACACACACATATAACGTAGAGGAGCAGCTCTGAGATCTATAACGTCATGTACACACAGGAGAGAGGTAGGGAGAATAGAGAATCAGAGAATAGGAACCTTCACCCCTCCCCCTCCCCCTACTTCCCTGTGTGTTCAGTGTGTCATGGTACCGGGAATAATTAGCAGATTTCATGCTAATTTGCATTTAATAACCCACAACACAGCCACACACACACACACACACACACACACACACACACACACACACNTATGCTAAGTATCGACTCTGCCATCATCGTCTGGATACAGATTACAGCTCCTACCAATACCGTTTAACTACCATCTGTTCAGATAAACCTACTGATTAAGCCCTGTTAAAAACTAGTGGAAAAACTTCAGACTCAACAACATCGCGAATACGGTGTGGGTCTCAACTACAGAAAAACAAACTCTCGTGAATTTCCACACAAAAACTGCACCAGCAGGTTCTGCATGTTTCACCGCTGGTAGGTTCCATCCCATGCCAGCCACCCTTTCTTAGAAAACCAAGATTAGACAAGACTTTCACCAGATATAATATCGTGAACTCATGAATAATATACTTCCAATCTAATATTATCACTCGCATAATATATGATGTTATAAAGAAAAATATATCATGTTCCTATATATTTTGGATATCATATACGGTCTACCCACCAAGCTCACACATGGCACTGACCGGAACCTAAATCGAGGGGGGGATTTAGAATCACTGACCATCGCACAATGATATCACTAGCATCATAAAATAACTTTGTGAAGGAGCAGATACGCTTCGTTATCACTTATGGTATAACTTTGCGAAGGAGTATGGATTCTGAGTTGGGATATTGCGTGTGTAGGATCGGTTGTAACTAAAGATTGTTGTGTTGAGATAGAATTCGATAGGCACGAATTTCGCAGAATGATTACCTTTGGTTTCTACAACCACGTGGAAAATACAAGAAAAAAGTTTATAGACTTTGAACATTCATTCCTATCTTCCGATGAAAATACAATCAACGTAAAGAATAATCATAAGATTTCTGCAGATTTCCAACCCAGCGAGGCTACGCTTTCTGCTGGCTGTTATCGGTAGTCAAATTAATCATAATTGCAGGAAATTGATTGACAACTTTACAGCTCATAATTTTACAACTAATGTGCCTAGAACAAGACCTATTTCACCGCAATTTCCCGGCAAATTCTTGATAATTTCCACGCAATTTCCTGATAATTCCTCGGTCAAATTGACCAGTAACTAGCATCTAATATCCTGAGATCAGCTGATCACACACACCATCCCTCAATCACGCAATTCAATCACGCATCGGTAAACCCATGTAAAGTTGAATCCTTCAAGTCCATAAACATCACAATCGAAGAATTCCATAACCCACTCCGAAATTATTTCCGATCAATTCTTTATTTCCTGAGTAAATATATATCAACATTTTACAACTCGAATATCATCATGCAAGGCAGGAGAAAACAAACAAGATTCCATCAAACCGCAATTCAACACGGAATCACGGTCATTCATTCGCCAAAACCACTTTTTCTGTTGTTTCTCAAAACATCTCAAGATCATTCCATTCCCTTCAAGTACCAGGCGACGTCCATTCTTTTTGCGTGTGTATCTTGGAAAGAATTGCTCCCCACACACACATACACACACAATACCATTGTGATTGACATTTTTGATCAAAACATTTGCGAGTTCTTGACGTCACAGTCGTGCAAAACGTGGATGTTTTTTCATATGATCGAGGAACAGGACAAATTTAACATTGAGAGCCATTAAATAGCTCTCTGAAGTCTTGGTTGATAGTCAGCGTGTATACAGAGAGATAGAGATGAAATTCATGCGGAGTTTAGAATTCGAGAGTGAGAAATAAGTTTCAACTTGCACAAAAAACGGATGGTAGCATGGGTTTTATGCATTCATTGAGAGAAACTAAAATTTCGGAAAACACTCAAATTAGAATTAAAAATTAAACGGAATTCCTTTTTTCGTATGATAATATGTTACTTCTCTTTCGTGTGGGGAAGTGTGATTTGATAACAATTATTAGGAAGTGCTACAAAATTAGGTTCTAACAACGGTGATAATATAGGTTAACCAGGATAACGGATTAAGCTACTTCCGGTACCACTTAAACCAGGAGATATTCTGTCTAGTCTGACTGTGTAGTTGCCATAGTAACAAAAAAAAGTTGTTATATAGTTTGGACAATTTTAGCTAATTTGAAAATTCGTATAATTGTTGAGTATATTGAGGCAGCCATTTCAACACTATTCCTCCCATTCCTAGAGTCACGACTTGAAAATCGCCCTTGACACTATTATAGCCTGACACCACTTTGCATGCATTTATCCTCCCTGACACCACTTTTGAACCTGAAGACCTGTTTTGAACCTTGACACCAGTTAACACGTTCCTTGACACTGCTTTTTTTTCAAACACTTGACACCACTTCTTCCTTGGCACCACTTCTCCCTTGACACCAGTTCATTAATAATTCACCCAAACAATTCTCCTGTATAATAAACATCAGACAACTCGTATTTCACACTTAGAACAAAGCCAGAACCCACAGCACACAGACGGAAATTGCTAATTCGCTCCTTATATGGTCAAAAATCCTCCTATTATGTCCAAATAAGGAAGTTCCCGCTCACGTCACGAGTCAGGACAAAGGACATGTATCCTGACACATGTCAATTGTCGCGTTTTATTATAGAAGGTACTTTCTGAACGACAAGTTTGACGTCAGCCAGAGCTGATGTTTTATTTATTCTCAGTTGTCTAGACAAATACGATAATTCTCAGGGCGAGAAGCTGATGTCGTGGAAAACGCACACGAGCACGATATTCAACGACACGTGTGTTTCAACTTTTCCGTGGGATTGTGAACCCACTGCATGGACTCGAACTATCATACTATCATGAACTATCATAGAACTAGATGGGTGCCCATGCATGTCAGTGTACCGGCATCATACACAAAACAAACACTCCTACATGCCCCTACAAACAAGTTAACAAACTTGCTAAACTCACGCTAACACCGCAAAACATACCGCAAGACAAACACAAACCTCTTTCTCTCTAAACTCACACAAACACAAACAACTCTCTTAATTCACACAAACACAAACAACTCTCTTAATTCACACAAACACAAACAACTCTCTCAATTCACACAAACACAAACAACTCTCTTAATTCACACAAACATAAACCCCTACCTTCATCCTCGTTATTCCCGAACAGTCTCTTTTCCTCCTCACTTTCCTTCTTTCTCGGCCTCGGGCTGAGTGATCTGTGCGGCATTCGGGGACTGGGCGACGAGTACATCTTGTGTGCGAGGTGGGGGGTGAGGGAACCCGGGCTGTTCTCATGTTGGTCACGTGACCTCTTGCTGGCAACCACGTGGTAAGGGATACACGACCCGTTCATGTCATCTCAACTTTATGAAGGAGTAAATAGGTACTTTGTGAAGGAGTAAGTGGGAGTATGAGAGATGGAGAGGGGTCTGTTAAGATTCTTATTCCGAGTTTGAGGGTGTTTCTCCTTCTGAGGGATCCGTGGTACTTTTCCTTTGATTTGCTATGAAATGAGAAATAGAGGGTCAGATCTTCGGTCAAGAAATAAGACTCATGTCAAGGATAATCTAGTCTACACTGAAAAGAACAAAACTATTCGGCGCGAGCTAGAATAAAGTCGAAGATAGACGAGTGACTAGAGAGATAGAAACAGAGCCGAAACATACGCAGAGATCTAAATATATACCATACGTTAAGCATAATTATTATACAGTCGTATATAATGCCAGAGTTATAAATGTCATGAGAAATAATTAATCATGATTAAGTATATAACTTAGTATGTGTGGTATTATATGAATGGATGAAAAGGTCAGCGGAGCGAGGTTGTTTTTTATGTTAAGGGAAATGCATATTGGGTGCAGAAACAATGGAATATCTATTGACTTGATATGTCTTCGGAAATAACTGGGAGCAAAATGCAAAACCGTTCAGAATATCAACAACTTGAAAGGGGGTTTATGTATGGTGTAAAGTGGAGAGAAAAGTGTAAAACCCATACATCCGCATTTAAACAAGACAGCTGAGAAGGGTTCGACATTCAGTATATTAAAAACATGGAATATTCTTAATTAAGAAAAAACCTGCACTGAAATGCGTTGGGAGAAAGAAATGCTCAGAGCCAAAAAACGCATACACACGCACACATGTATCTGGCGGATGTGCATACAAAGGAACCTATAGTCAGAGGAGATGAAAGTTTCAAAAATTAGTTATTTTTGGAGAGAAATGAAAGATATATACCCGGGATAACTATAATTATGTTATTCCAGAATCATATCACATTTGTGTGAGTAGGTACCGCGGCCTGTCATCGGATGACGGTTGTCATGAGAAAAGCAACTGCCGTCGCAATGTCCGCGGTTGCTATGGGAACGGTTGCTATGGGAAATGCTGACGCATATAATATATAGAAGGACCCGTGGGAAACATGCTGAATATTATGCTGAATCGAACTTTAAAAACAGATGTTTTCATAGATTCTGCGGGTGCGTTATTTCAAAGCAGAAACATTCAGCCAAATCCTCCAGTCTGTTCATCAAAGCTGTTGCTCAAATGTACCTCTCACTATTTATGAGCTATCAATAAAGGAAGTTTCAAACAACGCTTAGCTCAAGAAGCAAATTCGTTGCCAAGCCATCAACCAAGACGTGTTTTTGATTCTTGAGAATTCAACAAACGTACTGTGCACTCGCGCCTTGTAAAAACTCAAGCACTGGATATATCTATTGGATCTGGTACTCGATATGATATATATATAGATTGGTAGTGTTGGCCTTATACCTAATGAAAACATAGTTTTTAAATCTCGATATGTCATGGCATGGCTGTGATATAAGACGGTCAATCATAGTTCTTTCCAATGCCAAGCGACGACAGCTGTAGCGATATATTGAAAACAAGTATTTATCGGGAACGCGATAGCGAGAGTGGAAACTGAAAACGGCCTAAACACGGAAAATATAACATGATACCACCAGGATGAAAATGATAGAACTATTGGTTATTCGGTAACTGTCACTGATCGGTCGTGTGATGACTGATGACCGTATTCAAGCGGTCACCGTACTCACAGATGTTAATTTCAGGGGTCGTCATGGTTACGATTGTCTTGCCTGATAATTGTCATGAATAATCAAGGATTATAATTGATCAAGTTCAATAGTGTTCAATGACCAATGCCGTGATTATCATAAATAGGATTGTCATTGACAATCTTATTTATGATAATCACGGCATGAAATTCAACTTCATACAAAACTTTAAAAAAGATGCATTTCAGATGAAGTCGAAAAATGTCTTCGATATTGAAAACTAGATCGAGAAAAGGAGAGAGAAAAAACGAGCTACTGCAGTAATGGAGGGAGAAAAACGTGAGAAAATTCAACGATTAATATATTTTCGTTCCGGTTGATTCGTATGCTACTTAAATATATAGTACCATGAACTGCCATGTCCGGTAAAAATAATTTTTCACGCGTTGCGACTCGGATAGATTATGTTTTCTTTCCACCGGAAGATACACCTCTCCTCACGGGCTGGTACCTACTCTAATGGAAAGTGCGGAAATTTCGTATCATCATGGAATGTTTCGACTTTCTTTCCCTCGTGACAGATAGTCCAAATACTGAAATTATCGCAGACTAAGGGTCGGACAAAAATATCTATCCAGGCATAATTTGTGTCTCAGGATGATAACACGGTCAGATCTTAGAATAGGCTAGGGTGAGCATGAGCCGAACTCTGTGCTGATCTGTAATGATTTGTGGAATATTCGGGGTGTTGCTACGATATATTTTTCTCAATGAGCTCATTTCCAAACCTCATTCTCACAGTGGCACGCTTACTCTCAATCATTAACCTAACCCAAACCTAAGTTGCATAACCCTTATTTGGAAAAAGTTACAAATCTGTTTAGGTATCCGGATAACACGGTTGGTATGTTTGATCAGACCGCTCACATGTAAGTGTCATAATTAGGAGAGATTTTCAGGATTAGGATCTTCCTATTTTTCAAAATCGTAAAAATCCTAATCCTGGAAAAATCCCCCCTGATCACGTTCAAAAATATGCAGCCCTAATCATACGTGATCATAACATGATAGATTTGTGTGCGAAATTTAGAAATCGTATGACACGGAATTTGTGTACTCACGCGTAGTGAACCATATGGTCATGGTCGAGCGCATCACCGCCCATGTGTATACAGTTCTACAATTTCATGACAAAATCGTGTGGTGCAATATTATTTATCAGGAGTATGTGATTTACTGATTCATATTTGAATCCTCCTGGTAACTAGAGACAAGGATTAGGGTCACGGCGATTCATTGCACCGCTTTCCGATTTTGTGGAGAGAAAAGAGGGGAAAATAAGGAAATATTTGAAATAATTCTATCCAAAATAAGAGGAAAACGCTAGGTTACTTGAGAAATGACTGAATGGTTGAAAGTATCGAATAACCAGGATATCAATTATCAAAGGAGCATATTTCAAGCGGTCTAATATCACGTGACATAAACTACTGTTTCCTCGGATAGCACTGATCGATTTACAACACCGTAAGCGTGTTTTTAAAAACCTAGAAAATCCATGACTTTATATATCCCAAAAACTAGCATAAATATCTTCATTTGTTTATTGACCCAGGAGCAATCAACAGGAAGCCTGGCGTGAAGACGTGCCCTGAACTCGCGTGTAACACTTCACAATTTACACGTGTAACACCTAACATTAGACGTGTAACACTTGTTTCGATCATATATTTTATAAACGCACTTATATAATGCTATAGCAGGGGTAGGGCGCTTTGATTATATTTACAGGCGGCAAAGTTCTGAACTATTCATTTGTTGACAACGACATGTAAAACATAATGACTGGTTAAGTTTAACCGCTTCAAGATGTTCGGTTCAGGTTCAATACGTATGAAATATATGGGGTTGACACTTAACTTCAATAATGGTGATACCGGTCAAAAACCATTTCCTCAGAAAAACTAACAAAATCGCTAGAATCATGCGCTGCTAGATGAATCATGAAGATGAATCAAGCAAGTGTGACTGCAAGACAGAAAAACTTAGAGTCAGACATACGTTTGCGCTACGCAAGATCTCGATATTTTAGTCTAGGCATGACACATCTTCATTAGAAAAACCACACTAGTACGGACAGTCTAACTTCTAATTCGCTGTAAACTCATAACAACATGACGTGATCATCAAAAAAGAACAGCACCACGATATCAGCTTTATATAGAGACCTTTATAGAGACCTTTATAGAGAGACCTTTATAGAGACCTTTATAGAGACCTTTATAATAGAGACCTTTATAATAGAGACCTATATAGAGTCCACTATTCATTAATCCCATCTCAGAATTGAGCAAGAACGAATTATGACCCCTTTGCAGAGTCTCAGGAATACATTAGTATGCAAAAAAAGCGAACACTTCTATAAGCTTTTTGGTTTCCTGTAGGTTGTGTTGACACTAGGCGATAAAACGTCATGCACTAGCTGCGAAAAGTGATCCGGGCATGGCGGAGATTTCTTCAGAATCGTAAGAGCCAAAAAACGTCAAAAATTGAATGCTCATTATTCAGCTTCTGGCGGGAGTTTTTCAATGAAATTCCAAGTCCCTATCATACCAGCGCAACTCAGAAGACTGAAGAAGTGAAGAAAGTCCTCTGAATGACAGATGATTCATCAAACTTGAAAACCAAGGAATGCGATCTTCATGCTACCATCTCGGTTAACTAACGCTGTCTAAGCACTGACAAAGAGAACCAAAACAATAAATACCACATTACCACGCTCAAAAATTCAAACAAAACCGTGGTACGTTATAAAATTAACCTCGCAAATTTTCATATTTTATCCACGGTTGGGGAAAACACACACACTATATAATACCGTCTACGTGCATACTTTTGGAAGTGTGAATGACTGAATACAAAATATTTTTCAGCAGGAATATTGTGGACTAGGGTGGTAAGCATGGTTACCACCCGAGATACCAGGGTGGCACGGTGTGGTACGAATGAGCTAGAGAGAGAGAGAGTTTTATATCAGACCACTCGTCAACGGATGATATGTTGAATATAGTGAAATGTTGATATATTATAACTCTACGTCCGTATAAACAGGACAAGTGCATCATGTTGTGCAGTCTAAAAACAGAATATGCGATGAATAGGGTTTTAAAATAAACCTTATTTAATAGGATGGAGTGCTGGAAAGACTGATAGTTATAAATTACGTTATGACTAACTTATTACTATCAAAGTTTAAAATTTTGGTTCTAATGAGTTTCAATTGATGAAATCATAAAGCCGTAGGCTGATACAGAGCGAATAAACGAAGAAGAGTGAATGAACAAAAGAAACTGAGAAATAATAGAAACACAAATGGAAGCCTGGGTGGATGAAAGGGTATTCATTCATCTATTACGAGGACGTGAAAAACTAAATGGAACTCGAATATGTATTATGGCTTTCTCCAACTATCACGTTTTTAGTGGGAGAATATTTTGACTGCGATTTCACACACGGGACTATATTTGAGTGTGAGTGAACTAATTCGATTATGAATCCAGGCCTGGTAGACCTATAACACCAGCTCGCCTAGTCAGGAAGCCACTTTATATTGGGTGAAACCTACAGCATGACATATTATACTATAGCCGGTGATATATGGTATGGTTCGGAATATTATGTGAATATAATGTGCTCAAATTCGGGGATGAAATTACTGTGATCGCTATAATACGAGAAGAGGAATGATCATACGAAAAGGGGGGAGGGGGCTATTTTGCATATGATGAAAGTCCGATGTCGGGTTTAATATGATACGTCTGGATTAGCAGTTGGTCAAAAGGCTTCCCATATTGTCTATACAATCTATCTAGAATTAGGGCAGACGTTAACGGTTAAAAATCCTTGAATGAGTGAACTAAATCACGCGGAACGAAGATCGTTCCTTTGGGGCCTAATTGTTGGTCAGAATCAACAATAGAACAAAAACAAATTCTTGCCCTGAACGTAAGATACGGAAACGATCATGGTTAGCTTGTAATCCAAAAAGGAAAACACAGGGTAGATTATAACTATAGTTTGTTTTGTTGATACAATTGACAGCAATTATTGCGGCATATCACAATTCTGATTATCATCCCGACCTTTGAGTTCCCCCTTCTTTAATTAAATCCAGCACACCTCTAATTAGATATAGCTCGATAATTGGTATTAGGGACAACGCCAATCCTGCATAATCACAGGATGAGACGATATAATTGGATAATTGGGTAATTGGATTAGTCAAAACGCTAATCTAGGTCAGTCAGACTATGACATGAAGAAAGTTTTCGTGGGAATTCGGAATATCCAATCAGTACAGCTCGCCGTCAACGGACACAAAATTTGACCGTGCAGCATTATCGAACGTCATAATCACGAATTCTGTAAGATAGGCTTTCTCCGAAAGGAGAAGGGAGCTGAAACAAATTGCAAAAACAAAGAGGATGAAATCATATGATAGCTGAAACAAATTGCACTGCATGGTGAACAGCATAGCTATGTGTGCGAAACGTACAGTCTTGGTACCTACGACTAAATCACAACAACTCTGGTGTTAAGATCAGATGTTGTAGCTTAGAAAATAACTTTTTCTCCGAAACACCGTTACTTTTCTGGAAAAGGAAATGTCCATATACCTACCTACGAAGGGTTTTTGCCAGTGATGAAAGCGTCAGTTTCGAGGAAAATCAAACGATGCTTACCGCAGATTAGCTCACAAAAACTACTTCAAATTATTCGAATTATTATCTCTGACTGATTAGTCTAATCTGTAGCCTGAGAAAAACACGATAGCTGTATGTTTGAGTTTTTAACAAATAGGTATTTGATCAAAAAACCTACTCTAAGAAATCGGGTGAGGTGAGAAAAGGTCTGACAATAACGACACTCTGGCGTCTTGACAGCCGAATAATTCGCTTCCTTAGAACTCCCAATAAACAGGAACAACTGTGGAAGTGATCGGTGGGAAATGCAGGCGTCCTGGAATCGAGCTTCATTGTGTAGGTACGTGGTCAACTGTGCCGGTTCTGTATAATATTCACGAATATAACTCAAAATGCCGCATATTGGGAATTGGGTGCGAACCGAAGTGTAAATATGTCATCATAACACCACTCTGAACTGAAATTGGAGAATGTGCAACATATTTTGAGATTGCAATTAATTTCGCCATGTCAAGATGAGATTGTTGCAAATTAAGACGGTGTCAAAAATGCTGGGCGGTAGCAAAGTCGCATGAACTGATAAAACTCTCTAACATAATAGAAATTATAAATTAATCGTATTATTCACAACTTATGGCAGCTATGCGCGATAATTCCAGGTCACGAGTGTATGCGTTTATAATATGTGTGGTAGTTGAAACATGAGAAACATGAACTTATATGGATTTTCTATCTGTATACCAGGTTAAGGTATACTTTTTTCAAATATGAAAGGGTAAAGTAAACCTATCTCCAGGTTTTTTCACGGATGAATGGAGAATCCATGTTACGATGCAGACGAATTAAGACGGAATAGAGACGGAATAGGAACGAAATGAAAAGGGAATGAAGACAAGATTGAGACGGATGGAGACAAAATGAAGAAAAGATAGGTAAATCCTCAGACGATGAAACAGGATTATCGATGGTCAGAGGACATTTTCTAATAACACGAATAAAAAGTAGCGTGAAAAAGGATCATACAAAATTTTCGCAGGGTGGCATATAATAGTAGGAATAGTAGGAATGATGAAATAGTAGACACGAATATTCTGTTAGCAGACGTTTGCGGATTCAACACGACATTGTGATATACCCGACATAGTGTGTATGATGATGTCATACCCGGTTTGATGTCATATGATGACGTCATTGTCAGGAGGTAGAGCTCTTCTTGTGAAGAGGTGAAAAGTGATGGTCGAGACAGAGAGGTTAAAGTGCTTAGCCTGGCGAACACGGTGCAGATCCTTGCTGTACGGAATCGAAACCGCGGGGGGTTCCGTACAGAGCACTCCGTTGTCACAGAGGATGATAGCCTAATCACACATTGGAAGTATAGGAAGGGAGTGAAATGCCGCACTGAATGCATGAGATAGAAAATTGGAAAGGACTGAGGGTGAGAGACGGACGAAAATAGCTTCGATCACTATACACCAAGTACAACGATTGATGCTGGTATACGATATCACTGGCTGAAACAAATCTATACCTTACTCAAGTTTGTGGCAGTGAACAATGTGTGCGCACTGTGCAGTCCATCAACCTTTGCTACACTCCCTCTCATACATGCACACACACACACACACCCACACACACAAAAACACACTCACACACACA
>CAMPET010000137.1:68866-95252 GCA_946803715.1 Beroe ovata
ACACACACACACACACACACACACACACACACACACACACACACACTCAACAAGCCATCCCTACAAACACAGACCACACGTATCATGGCAACGATTTTCACTATATCGAGCACGTGTAACCTGTCAAATAACACAAGATGTGTACAGATCTTATATATACTTACCCCATGCATATATGCAAGTACCTGTAATGGAAGCTTAGGGCCTATAAGTAGGTTCCTATTATGCTATCACACAGTAATAGGGCCAGGGCCTGACTGACACTCACTTACATACGCACAACCAAAAGCACGCCCAAAACGATGATGATTATAGTAACGAAGAACAATGAAACCCCATAATATTTCGTACTCGGCTCTAGCGACAACACTCAATGACTCATCGTGTCATTTGAAACCTCCTCCTCAAATCCTTCATCATTCATTGCAAATGGAGCAACTACCTAGTACGTCTATGAAATTGTATAGATGAAATTGCATCATGACCAATATATTATACATGTTCACATATAATAGCTACCTGTTCTTATATATGCGTCATCCGAAACCCGAATCGTGTTCATTTCCATCATTGTAAGATTACAATGACGTGTATGATGTGTATAATGACGTGTATGACGTGTATGACGTGTATGACGTGTATGACGTGTATAATGACGTGTATAGTGACGTGTGTGTGTGTGCATGGACACCGATGCATTATTCATGTCACTCCATTGTTTATTACGTCATCTTTTGGAGTATGACGTCATTATGACGGTGATGACAAGCTACAATTGCCAAGGTCGAACAAACGTTGGAAAAAACTAAGTGCTTCCTTACTAAATCTCTCCCTTACAAATGGAGTTCTGTTACCAAGCACCTCGAAAACTCAATTGACTATTAGCCGATCAAGAGTACCTATTGATTGAAGGATATCGTATTAAATTTATGAATTTTTCGCCTCATTTACTGTTCACTGTTCGAACAATGATATTTATGTTTAAACACCCCGACCAAACTTCATAGTAGTACTTGCTATAATGCTATTCTGAAGAATACAACTTCGTGGAAACTGGAAAGTCCTTAAGAGAATTCAACATTCACTGAATCGTTATGAGTTTAACTAATAACAATATATTCCTGACAAAAGTATTAAAACACTTACTTTTCCGTAGACTTGTCACCTCCAAGAAGCTGATCCGAGTGTCTTCATCTCCTCCCCCCTCATCCTCCTCCACCCCACTGTTATTGACACGTGGTGTCACGTGGTTGCTACGCAACGACCCGTTCCTCTTGACACCGCGGTGCTGCACGCCGAGTTTTTGTTTTTCGGTGGAATTACAACTCCCACCGCCCCCGCCTCGGTATTTTTTCTTCTTCTGCTTCGTATCACAAACATTGCCGAATGTTAACTTGTGCATTCTTTTTTTCTTCTGTACAACAAAACGTATAGGTGAGAAAAAGAAATTAGGAAATGTACGCAAAACAATTATTAATAGAAGAGAAGTCACGAGAAAAGAATGATGAAATCATGATATATGTGCAACATTTTGGTCTGTGAGCACGAGCTAATCTGAAACACACGAAACGCAAAAAACGGTCATTTTTCGAGACACAGTTTGAAATAAACATCTATATCATGTATTTTTATGCGGCATTTATGTATCAATGCATATTTATATACTTAGTAGCTATATTCAACGCACTTATCAGCTATACGGGCTGTTTTTGCGTGAAGTGGCATCAGTGCTAAATAATAATAAACAAGACGGCTTTAAAAAGACGGGGTTTTAAACGGAATAAAAAATGTTTACTTCTGCAGTGCATCGCAATGAAAGACTTAATTTTATGGTGGAGTTGCAAAGTTTTGCTGTTTCAAAGATCTACGTTCTGATTAAAGTTCCGAAAGAGCAAAGGTTTCAGACTCGGAAACTGCTGGTACTCATGCAAATCGCAAAGCATCCAAATTCAAGGCTATTAACAATAAAACAGAAGTACTACACAAAAAGGAATCTGAGTTAATTCTTCTCTTAGGTAAACTAAAATTCCTCTAAAACAGTACATTATAAACCGCATGAGTGAACGCGAAGAGTGTGTGTGTGTGTGTGTGTGTCTGTGTGTGTGTGCGTCTGTGTCTGTGTCTGTGTGTGTCTGTGCGTGAATCACATGGGACTTTGCATTGTGTTTGCATGTGTTTGTAGACAAAGAGCAGACATTGTCTTGAATCCTTATGTCTGTGTGGAAAGGCAGAATTATCGGTGAGTTTATGCAGAGATGGTCTGTGGCTTTCTGAAAACATTTTCTTGGTGTCTACAAACAAAGTCTGTGAATGACATTTTGAGACATATATGGTTCAGGTTTTGACCCCCCCCCCCTATTTTACACATTGTCAGTCAGTGGCAGCATGACAGCCTGCATACGCATGCCGAGCAATACGGCTAATTTTGATAGACGTTTGCATTCAAAGCATCTCGATAGAATGGGATATAGTGCACGTTAGATTCCCTCATTTTCACTGTACAACTCGTACTGTAGTCATAAGCTTTTCATCGGTTTTTCATGAGAGCTTTTAAAATTATCTTCACTTGTCATGATTAATCTTATTCAAATCCCTTGGGAGAGATTTGGCATGGATTATCACACAACGCCACCCCTTACACCTCTTTCCTTGACACCACTTTTACCTGACACCTGTTTTCCTTGTCATATTTTTTCACTGACACCACTCCATCCTTGACATCACTCTATCCTTGACACCACTCTATCCTTGACACCACTATATCATTGACACCACTGTAATCTTGATAAAATTTGTGAAATCCCAGATTCCACTCGCCGCAACCTAAACATAGTCCTGACACTAATTCCTCTACTGCTGATCCCCGAAACCTAAATATTCGATCTGATCTAAGAAACACCTTATCCAAAATATACACTACGTAAAACAATGTATGTAAAAAAATGCTCGACTAACCGTAGCTGTGATTCATGAGCTCCGAACAGGACAGCGTGGACAGAGTTGACATTTTCCGTCCATTATTACAGACAACCTGCTCCTGCAGCAACTCGGCCGTCGGAGGTCGGGATGTTGTCGAGAAGCGACTGTTCTTCCGCGGCACTCCGTAAACCGCTGCGTTCATCATGGGACGTGTTTCTGTTACGGTGGCGTCAGTGTTTCTGTTATAGTATTTCGATCACTTGCTGCGATTCAGCGAATCTTGATGATCATCAATTGAACGAAAATAGATCGAGAGAAATCTTCGAAATGGATTCGAACCTCTCAACTTGATCTCCCCTATTTATATCGCGGAAATTCCCGTGAAATAGAGGTTGGGTGACGTCTGTGTTGCTACCGTGTCTACTGTCATATCCTGCGATATTGGCGTGATAAGATCTAATTATGAAGCCGTAAAATATCGGCCGTCAAATTTCCATACGATAATTCGATTTGATCAGGGGTTGTTGTGGATTGTTATAGCAGGACAGCAAACAAAGTTGAGAAATGGTCTGCCTATTTAGGTTAACCAGGGTTCGCAATAAGACACAGAGTGATGGTTCACGCTAACACGATTATGCATGGTTAAGCCGGGACGAAAACGCAGAGGACTTGGGGGTTTGGGGCAAGTCCACCCCCCAATCTAAATAAGTAGTCACTTAGCATCAAAAACATAAAATACGTCTGCGCATAACAACACAAACAAAAGAGGTATACATAACAAGCTTCCGAGATCAGTGCCAAATGATGAGCTAAGATGTTTGGTATTATTTCTGGGCTTGGTCTACAAAACTTAGGTTCGGACGGTATTGTACTTCAAAATTATCATGATGTTGATGATCTCGATCATGATGTGTATTCATTATTGGATCACTCATGGTCTCTTCAATAGGACCTGATCACAGGGCATTCCATATTTAAGGCATGGTCAATGGTCTTTGTCCTGTATGCTTGTTCTATCTGATACACTGTAGAATCATAAGTAAACACTAGAATCATGCCTAGGTAAGCATTGAAAGTATCCCTAGCATGGTCATTTCACTTGCAGAATCTGTACGTACTGTTAGAGACTCAGAACTCAATATCTATCATCAACTATTACTTCATGCAATTCGGTTAAGACAATAATGTGGACATTGGCAGCAAGTATAGAAAACAGCACTTGAGTCATCAAGATACAAGGAAACAAGCCATCAAAGAAAAAGGAATGACTGCAAGCATGCAAGAAAATGCTCAGACCATCATAAAATATTTAGCTTAATGTTCATATGTTTCAAGCCTAAGCATACATGTATATATGGATACTTTTCATGAAATGGCCCGTAAATTTCGTGTAAATGATTCTGTATGCACCAAGTGCTGTCCTAGTTGGTACCAGTGTCAATATGTGCTGATCTAGAAGATTATGCTGTACCTGCTACGTGTAAGTCAACACGTGATTGTCGAGCTACATGATTGGTACGTGTCTGTGCTTGTATTGTAGTGGCGATATCAACTGATGCTGTTGAAATAGGAATCTATAGGAAGAACGTGATTGCCGATTGATGGTCCAAACTTCTAAGGAGGGCAGAAAAGGTAGGACTGGGGTTAAGGGTAGGGGAGCTTCGAAAATCCATGTTTGTCCATCACAAGGGTCGATGCAGAGTAACAGTTTCCTACACGCAATGCAAGCATACATGTTTATTGTCTTGACACTTGAAGTATAAAACCGTAGGAAATTAACAGTCAATCAAATATCAATGTCCTGCCAACACTTCATGTGACGTAACACACGCACACATTCAGTGCCCGTGGAACAAACTGGTTTATCACGTTGCTATGGTAACCAGATTTAGTTTAATAGCTAGGCTCTAGCTCTCGTTTTAATATATCGCCTGATTCTGAAATTCAGAATCACCTCACACCTAATTGGGAGAATTGCCCTATTCAACGCACGTCTTGTGGCCTTAGGTCAACATTATTCAAACTGCCCTTTTGATGACAGACATTGAAGGTATATCTTGTAAGAATCTGCCACATCCGGTTAAGTTTTTGACTTTGGTGACCAGAATTCGCCGTTCAACTTCCCTTATCTCTGACACCGCTTTCGCTCATTTCCTTTTCTCACTGACACCACGTTCACAACGAAAGCCACTTCCCCGGACACCAGTAATCAGCATTTTCGCTGACAGTTGACATCACTTGTTTCGAACAACAGGACCCTTGACACCACTCTTAGGACACACTTGTCTTACAATTTTGATTTATGACTCAGATTACAGTGTCTACGAAAGTACCTCCGCGTACATCAACTGAAATGTCTTCGCGCGCGACACAAAATCGCGCGAGAGACATAAAATCGCAGATACCTTTGCGACCGAAGGATTGTGACAATTAACAAATCACAATCTAACATTATTTTTCAACGGAGTAGGAAGTGAGACTTGGAGATGGAAACAAAAAGAAGAGAATTTAAAACACAGCAGACAGACAGTAGTTGCAATTACTCAATTAGCAAAAGTTACCAGAGTTAAGAATAAAAATGGGTCAATGAGGAAATTGAATATTAGATGGCGTTAGGTTTATGTTAGGATGAAATCATGGGTTACCATGGTAACTCCCCTCACACTGCTTTGGTACCAATCGAGAGAGAAACCAATCTAACACGTAGGACCAAACTCAAAGCATTGTAACACAAAGAATTTCATTTTGACCAAAGAGGAGAACACGAACACAAAGAGATAAAAGAATAGATACACACCTTTTCATATGAGTCTGTGTAACTGGTCTCCTATCCCAGGTATACCACAGGTCATTGTACCTAT
Source organism: Beroe ovata (assembly GCA_946803715.1). Taxonomy (NCBI): domain Eukaryota; kingdom Metazoa; phylum Ctenophora; class Nuda; order Beroida; family Beroidae; genus Beroe; species Beroe ovata. Next base: position 74,647 of record CAMPET010000137.1, read on the forward strand.
CTATTGTAGGTACCATGTTTCTTAATTCAATTCCTAACACTGGTCTTCATCATGATGAAATGGTCCTTCGGCGATACGATTAAAACTGAATTTGTGTTGTTATACAGAAAGATGAAAAGGTAGCTGCTGGTCCATGACGTGTGCGTGATCCACTTTTGGAATAAATTTGTTCAATGATCTCATTTTAATGAAAATCAGAACTTCATTTCCTCCACAATCAACTAATTTCCAATTCTTGATTCATCTTGAGTTCATCAACAAGGTAAACAAGGATAATTTGTTTAAAAAGGATTGAAAAATCGAAAAACACCTGCAATGCCCCTTATTACTTTATTAACGGTAACTTGAAAACAAGTATCAAAATGAACTCAGTTCGTCCCTTCTTCTCAACTTCAAAAAATGAAATTGAAGTCATTATGTCAAGTGCCGGCCGCGAAAGGATAAAACAAAATTGGTATCTCGAAAACTATTCGGGTCTCACTCAACATCTGTTTTTCAATTCAGCCAACTTTGTGGCATAGCGAACCATGTGCAAATGATCAGTAGTTGGGAGTGTTAACCTGGCCCCCAAATGCCTCATGTCCTTTGCTCCACGTGTTCCCTCATATGATCATCTTAGATCAGGATTGGCACTGAAACATGCCACTTCAAAAATCCAACGATCTGAAACAATTAGATCACAAAAGTACACCGTACAAACTCATCTCTCCAGCCATTTTCATGAAACAAAAGAGGATTCAAATTTTGAAATATACCTCTCGTATCAAACTTTAACGGGTATGTCTATTGTCTGTACCGTGTTCTTATATCCCCATCACTTTCAATGCAGTCCTCGCCAGCGTTTGTGGTAATGAAAAAAGTTGGGATTAGTCATGAAAAAGGGTATCAGGATTAGTTCAATAGGAACTGGTATGCGTACTAAATTCAGGTAAAAATTTAGGGAGAATCTGAATGTAGACTCATGACATGGTGAATAGGGATGTTTGTATGATGAATCGATATGATTGGTGGAGAGAAGATATCTGGAAAGGAAAATGTTCAAGACGTACAACAACAACACAAAACATATAACAATCCCAAAGGGGTGTTTTCTGACCACTCCATGTGTGTGACTGTGAGTGAATATGAGTGAATATGAGTGACTGTGAGTGTTAGTGAAGAATATGCGTGTAACTGTAAGTGAACGAATAAGTGAGTGATATGGTGAAGAAAGGAGGGTCACAAATGATCCGAATCACGTGACAGCGATCTCGATTGCTTGTATCCGAGCTCCCTCCATTGGTCAATCACTGTCATGTGACAGGAACAATTAGCGACCCTCTCCGGTGTTCCTCGGTCACGGCTCAGGGGAGCTAGGGCCCACTTTGGGAGCAGGTTTCTGGATCCATACCCCTCACTGAAAGGTAGGGATCCAGAAATCCAGTCTAAGTGGAACTATGACATGTATGATACCCACCTCCATTCACACAGACCGGTCTTTGACCGTATGTGTAACTTTTCCCCTTTTCACATGTAACAGTACTGTCTCCCAGTAAGTTGTAGGGCGCCCTACAGGTCACTGGAGTCACGGTGAAGGATTCTATCGGGAATGAAGTGTCGTCAAACACCAGGTTATCCTCAAATAGGGGACCCGTGCACAGGTCTGAAATGAAAATATTATTAGTGGAAAATGATCTGCAACTTTTCATATGGAAAGGTTTCATAAAATCAAATCCAATAGCAACTTTACAAACCATACTTGCGTATTTTAAAGAATATCATCGTTTCGTAACTCGTGAATTTCTTTAAATCAGGTCCAAACCTGTCACACAGAAAGGTTGCTCCTCCCCCATCCCATACTCCTGATCCTTGACACAGGTAATGAGGTTAGATCCAGTGAAGGTGAATCCTGTATCACATCCTATCTTCACCCTCGATCCAACCGCCACTGGGAACGTGGCTTCCGTTCGTATGTTGGGTATGGTTGGGAGTCCTGTGCATTCATCTGGAACAAAAATGTGATGTTTATTTCCAGATTGAGAAAGAAATTTCTGGTGTTCTTTTGAATTGCGAACTCAGGAAAATGAAATAAGTAGGTTCAGATTAGTATGCTTCATTTGTCAGTGTGTACAAATCATAGGATCAGGAATGCCAGAAATTTCTTTTTCAATGTAGGCATCACTGGAGATGGAAGATGATTTGGTTTTCAAATTTTCATTTTTCCGATGAGAGAGTGATCGTTGGGAAAGATCATTGTATCATTATATGTGACGATAAAAATCCCACAAACCGAGAATACACGTTGTAGAATCACGTGGTGTGAACACATTATCCCGGACACATGTTAGCTCCTCATCACCGTTAAGGGAGTACCCGGTATCGCATGATACCCTCACAACATCCCCGTACACCACGGGGAGTGTGGAACCCTCCCGGAGTACCAGGTTGAATACATCTGGGAGTTCCAGGCATGCATCTGAGGGCAATTGAAAATTTAAGTATTTGGCACGCCTGAAAATCTTCGGATATACCTATTTTATGCAAAAAAGCGGTATGACGGGGAGGGGGCATGTAAGGTTACAAATCAGATGTATTGATGATCACGAAATTCTCTAAGAACGACATGAAAGATAAGAAGTCGCATGGCTGCATATATATCGAGTGACTCACCCATGTCACAGACAGGACCAAGGTCAGTTACAAGAAACTCCGAATCTTGCTGACACGTGATCGCATTGTTACCATCCCCCTCAGCCAAGGAGTGACCCGGCGCACAGGACACGAACAGGACTGTTCCCCTGGCAACCGGGAATGTTGTCTCGGTAACCCAGTTCTTCTCCGTAGGGAGATTCGTACATACGCCTGGATACGTGTTATAGGGGAGGGTTTTGTGTGTGCGTATGCAGTGGTTGTGTCGGTGGTTGTGTCTGTGAGTGTGTCTGTCTGTGTCTGTGTGGGAGTTATGTTTGTAGGAAGATTGTATGTGTGTCTGTTTGTCAGCGTCCGTGTATCTGACAGCGTCTGTCTTAAAAGCTTACTCTCATCGTTGCATCTTGGCTGATCTTCATAATAAAAAGTCGTTCCAGTGATGCATGTTATGATACTATCTCCCCTTAATTCAATGTTTGACTGTGGATCACAGGATACATCAACAGTTGTTCCGTAGTCTATTGGGAACACAGTCGCCGTCTGGAGATTCACTGATCCTTCTGGAAGCCCGATACAAGTTTCTGGGTAGAATTTGGATGTTATAGATCTATAGTTATCGAGATTATGTGATGATGGTCATGGAGTTGAGTGTTCGGAAAACTTACCCCTTTCGCATGTTACACCGGTTTTGAAGCTGAAAGTGTTGCCTTGGACACAAGTTATGGCTGTGTCACCAGCGATTCTATACCCTGTGTCACAGCTGACAGTTATGAACTGTCCAAAGTTGACAGGAAAATTTGCAGATGTCGTCAAATGGGGGATATCTGTTGGCAGACCAGAGCAGGTATCTGAAAAATGGGCTATGATAAAAACGATGGTTGTACATTATCCGCATCCTTTTCAGACCAGATTTCGTGCATACCAGGGACCAAAATTGTAAGCATTTTTCAAACCTCTTTTTTCTTCATGCGCGCAGCTATCGCTCACCTATATTGCAAACTGGATCAGGGTTTGCCTGGAAACCAAACTCAGTGCCGCTGATACAGACAGCTGTCGTCGATCCGGAGAGTGTGTATCCTGGCTCACAGCCAACACCCACCAAAATGTCTGCTGATATCGGAAACTCAACACCGTTAAGAATCACTACGTGGGCAGCTTCGGGCGGTAAACCGGTGCAGAACTCTGAAATGTGTGTGGTGTCAACTGTCAATATTCCGTGGTGTCAATATTCCGTGGTATCAATATTCCGTGGTGTCAACTGTCAGAATTCCGTGATTTCAAAGATGTATGATTCAGGTACGGTGCACAATGTCGTACATGGTAAAAGTATCAGGGGCACGATTTGGGTTAAAAAGAGGTGCTACGGGCTCGATGTACGCTGTTAAAAATTGAGGTCAAGAGAATAAGTGTCACTGTGGTAAAAACTGTCCGGGTGTCGAATGGTGGCAAGTAGTATTCAGTATTCACTCACCACATTCACTCTTCTCTGAATTGGGTCGACTCCAATCTGGACACTCTGAGCACATCCCAGCCCCACCAGAACTGATCGCGCCGTCAGGGCAGGGTTGGCATGAGTCCAAATCAGAACTCCGGTAAGTCCCAGGTGCACACTCCACTGAGAGAGGGGTTGTGAGGCAATAACATGGTATCCATGGTGATTTGTTACCATGGATACCATGTCCCACCCCATCAGGTGATTTCTCAGTGGTGCCTCAGCGATAACATATTGTGCTTATCGTGTGAATACGGTTTGGTAGGTAAAAGTTGCCTCACAACTACATGGTAACCGTAACCATGGTGCAATCAATATATCATGACGTGGTTACCATGGGAACAATGCCTCACCACACTCAGGAGATTCATCGTCTAACTCGAAACCGAGAGCACAGCAGGTGTTTCCCAGGAGTTTTCCTTCTTCGCAAACACCTGGGGGGAGAATGGGTCAGGTGTGGCGGCAGAGAGGGCAAATCAAATGAGGGAGGGAAGAGATCAGATGAGGGAGGGAAGGAATCGTTGGAGGGTCTGATAGTTCACGATCTATATAACTGTCATGGTATCACAAGTTGAGGTGCAATATGCCCTTATATGGTATAATTAAGTACCACAATATGATCTTACTCACAATCGCTCGACCCGGCCGGTGCTTTGCTCCCAGGCGGACAACTCTGGCATTTCTGCGTGTCCGAATCAAAGTAATAATTATCCACTTCTACACAGTTCCTACATTCGTCCCTGTACCACACCACGTCTTCTGAGTCTCCGCAATCGGCTTCTGCATATTTGTATCAAGATATCTCTTATCGAGAAAGTGTGAGATAACACGATATGTGCCTTGTGACTGTGAGATAACACCTCGACCGAAGTGTGACGTATCAAGAACAGTCAGGGGAAAACACCCAAAATAACAATAATGTAACAACACCAGATACATCAGCCACGAGGTACAGTACTCGAGACTAATTTCTAGCCGCGTTATTAGACAAAATGAAAAGTGGAGAGGATTAAAATTGTGGGTTTGATTCCTCATTTTAGTCATCCCAAAAGACTTCCTAACTTTTTCGTGACTCCTGTTATTACAATCAACAATTCCCATATGTTGGATTTCTTTACCTTGTGGTAGGAGTGCATAATCCACTGAGACTTTGTTTCCATGGAGGAGTGAGAACTCTACGTCGACCAGCTCCGCCAAGACAGCGACATTCTCCCACCCAATAGGAGGGTCGCAGGAAAGTTCCCGTATTTTCGTGATCAAAGTTTCCTCCTTCGTTACAGTGAAAGTAAACTCAGGGACTATATTTTTAGCGAGGTATATCGTGATAACGTTATACTTATAGCTGAATGTGTCGTGTGCCGGTGAAAACGATTCGGAGCACTTTTTGCTGTCATCGTCTGGATCCAATCCAAACTCGAATCCCAACACCGCGTCTATTTCACGGCTAACTGTGAGCCTGATATACGCAGCGATAGGGTTGTTGAAGTAGACGTTCAATTCCAATCCGCCGTCCGAAGTGTAGCTGATGGGACTAGAGCTGGAAAAAGCGAGCCGTATCTCCAGCATGGAATATGGAGAAGATTTTGCCAGGGCATTCGTCCAATCACCATCAGGAGTGAGCCAAACTGCACGGGGAATAATGTGAATAGCTGAGTTGCTTTAATGCTATAATGTCTATGTACAGGTACTATTTTGTTACTGATTAACTAATTAATTAACGTTATTAGTTATTATTGGGGAGAGGTAAGTAACTTATTTATAGTCTCGTGACAGTGATTGATCAATGAAACCCCGGTAACGACCAAGGAGCATCGAAAATCACTGTCACGCCAATAAAACATTAAAACTATCAACTTATGAACATCAAACAATCAGGTGAAGTCTCACAACAGACTACAGCAGAGCATATACTTACCCTTTCTAGCGGTTCTGTACTGCATAAGAAACAAATCATTGTGAGCTTCTGGGACGCTGCCCTCGTAAAGATACATTATAACAAACTGTAGATCAGATAGGGTAATGTCCATGGCATCCTTAATATCGAGTCCATTGTTCCCACAATCAGTGAATTTGTAGTCCTCCCCGTTAACGGAGATGAAGTTCACACCGCCGAAATCGAGTGTTAAGTACAAGTCTAGGTTCGTACTTTCGGTAGAATCCTTCTCACACCTTCTATTCGAGCCACTATTCCCATTATAGGCGTGAGCATATGTAAAGACGAGTCTGCTGCTAGAGGTCAGGTGACCGACTGATTCCGACTTAGTTATATATCCTATCGAGACTTCGCTATCATGATGGTTATATGGGGTCTCTATGGCTTTAAAGAACCTTATAAAGATAGTCGATCGACTTGTACCAGAACCGGAACGCAGTGAGTCGAAATTAGCACCGGGCTTGGGTGTAATTCTCATGTAGATTGTGTCCTGGCTTGGATCAAAATCACTTTTTTCCAAATTATCTGGCCGGGTAATTGGTATATCATTCCAACCTGGACTACCTATGGAAAAAAGCATTAGTATGAATGTGTACCTTCCTCAATGCAGTAGTGAATTCAATTAACGTGGGATCAATTGCAATCATTCCAGCTTGTCACTGAGAACCGAGAATCCACTCTTCATACTACAGCTGCTGTAGTACTAGGGTACTAGTATCATATAACAACATAATCATGAATTGATAGCCAATTAATTTACCTGTGGCATGGGATAGTTGGAAGGTGCAAAATGCAATGAGGGCCAATAAGAAGCCCTCTCGATCCATGAGATTGTCAGTCCATCTTTCTTTGCCCTATACTATGGACGATGTCATATTCTCATCGTCACGATGAATATTTTCATTGCATTTTGAATTATAATACTGCATTGGGTAACTTGATGAATCGTGGGATTGCAACTGCAAGTGTGAATTGAGAGTACGTGATCTTGTACAATTGTGATTGAATTGTACAAATACATAATATACTATACACAATGCAATGTGCCGATGTACATTATTTATTGTATTCGTCAAACTACACGATTACTCTCTGGCTATGGACCTATGGTAGTACGACGACACGACGTGCTGAGCTGCTAATGCTACGCGCGCGCGTTACGTGAATCGTGATGGTGATGAACTATTGGGTATTGAAGTGTATGATAAGACGATGAAAATTCAATTGCAATATTAAATGCGAATTAAATTTGAAATTCATGGCAGTCATTTAAAAAGTAAAGATGTCATCAATGATTAATGTAGAATCAATGATTGCTGTGGCGCGCGCGCGCATTTGTTTGACTATTTACAATTGGCACTTAGGCACTATACGTAATTTTCATGTCTTGGGTTGAAATTGGATAATATCTGGAAAGAGGTACTTGATAACTGAAAGTATCGACTAACTGTATACCCACAGCTGTCCACTCTTACACAAGACTGTTTAAGTTTGAATATGCAAACGTTCAATGTGCAGTGGTGGTATATCTATTAATAGGATGTGTGATTACTGGTGCTTGTGCTTCCCTGATTACGAGAATGTGAGATTGTGAGAAAAACTTTGACAGCACTGAGGCTAATCTATGTATAGCATTTATCATCACAATGAACCAGCTGTATCAGTCACCAGAAGTAATTACAATTCCTATTGATCCCATATCACCCCAGGTTTGCAATGCTAAACAATCGTCTTATTAAACAAATGTACTGCAAAGATTGTAGTACCTATATCATATTTCTAAAAAAGGTTACATCTGTTTAATAAGATGACTATTCTCCCGATACAATTTAAAGTTAATTCTTTGACTCCTTATGTGTTAATCAGTAATTCAAATATCATGGCATTCTCAAGTGCAAAATTTTCTGCCAGGTTATTCAAGATGATCCAAGGAAGATTCGGAAATATTGCCTTGAAGTTCATGAGAGGGGGAAGAAATTTAAGCCCCAGATTAATTTTCAGCACAAACTCATGAAGGCTCATCTTTCTGATAATGAACCTAGTTCAGTCCACAGGTATTGTTAGCCATTAACAGTTATTTTTTGATCTATTGTATCTTGCCGATTGATGTAGGATTATAACCATTTACCAAATTTTCAGCAATATCCATAATTATGAGATGACCACAAATCCTCGGAACACCCCATTCTTCTCTCTACATGGCCCAGAATATGAAGGAATTGCAAAATATTTTGACCCCAGAAGGACAAAGAGTAGAGACATACTTGGGGAAACAGTTTATCAAAAGCAAATCTTCATTGACATTGATGAAGAAATTCCAGCTACCAATGATATGCTGTTTGAGAGTATTTTGGCAGATTTTGATGTGCCAGAATCAGTGGATCTTAAACCTTTTGATAGTTTAGGTAAATATTCACCTCATGTAGGAACAATCTTATCAAAAACTTACATCGATTTAATTTGTCTTATGAATTTTCTCTTCAGGGATTATTGAATTGAATACTGGTTCATCTTCTAAAGCTGAAATCATTAAAGAGGATCTTGAGGACCCCCTTTGCTTTGGTTGCCCTGTAATTCATCCAAAAAGCAAAATATTGGGAGTGAGGTTATGTCAGCAGAATGCAGACGATGAGCCTAACAGTTTCATTGAAGAGAAAAGGTACATATACCTATTTTTTAGGCAAAGAAGTTAAATGAAGGAATACTGTTTTGATGACTCATTTATGCTGCTTTATTCATCATTAGCAAAGAAACTGCTCAGTGTTGTCAACAACAGATCTGTGTCACAAGATATAGATGATTCAATTAGTAACACACATGCTCCTAATGGTGCTGTGAAGCTTGCTTCTGATCCAAATGAAAGCTTTATTGATGAAGGGTGGGTTCTCTGAAATTCATTTACTATATGTTCAGGATTTAACTCTGATTTTCACTTACAATGGTTTACTCCGTCTAGTCCACTGGTTCCCAAAGCAGCATCCACTCCCAAGACAAAAAACAATGAACAGAAGAGGGTATATTCATCAAATATCCTGTTGAAGAAGATTTTGAAACAAAAGCTCTTACCACACACAAAAAGTGATGACAATACCAACGCGGAAGGTAGAGAGAATGGCAAGGATACCCAAAGAAGGTCGGTGTTTATTATCAACTTGGAAGATAATTGCCAATTCATTGATTATATTAATAGGTGTGATACCACGTATCATGAACATATCACTGATACATTTATTTCTTCAGTGAATCAAAAGATATGATAATATCTGAACAAAACAATCTAGAGGCTAGTGTTGAAATATTTGAGGAGGAATCACTTGATTTGATCACAAATCTATCTGATAAATCAGAATATGATAATCGAAGTTGTCAAATTCTGCCAATAGGCAAAGTGACTCTAGAAAACATAGAAATTGAAGATCATGTATCCAAACGGTTGAAACTGATCCAAGCTTCTGAAGAAATCACTAAGCAAAATAACCCTGCAAGTGATGAGAGCCAAGAACTTCTTAAAAGTAGGAGAGAACAGTCGTTGATTGTTAGAGAAGTGACAATGGCAGAAGACTTGGTGTTCTTTGACCTCATTAAAGAAATAAATCAGAACAACCGTGCTTTCAACCCCTTTCTGAAGATATCAAAAGGTACCTCATCAGAAATACATTCCTTTTATCTCACCATTGAAACCACCAAACTGTTAGATTAACAACAATCATTGTCATCTCAGTAAATTCATGTTGATGGATTTTGGTTTATTTGAATCCAATTCAATTTGAATTCAAGTCACTTTCAGTCCCAGATCAAACACTGGGATTAAGTAAAAGACTCGCACTTTTCGACGCCGACACCCAAAATGGGACTGACAGTCTGGGTGAATATATCAGGTACCTATTATAGAGATCAGTATCTTCTGACTTAATTCATTATGATATAGTTTATTACCTGTTACACCCTCTCTAGGTCATGCAAAAGCAAGAAAGGTACCGGAAGTAACTTGCTAGAAACCAGCCTTCTTTCGATAAGGTCTCTTAAAGGAGAGACAGATAAAGTGAGTGAATGTATAAAGTGAGTGAATGTATTTTATAATCAAATCTAATGGACCAGAATGATTCCTATCGGCTATCTACTAAAGATGTTAATTGAGATTTATATGAGTTTGTCTCATCATTATAGGCCACTGAAATTGAAGGAAATGAAAGGAACATTTCACATGAAAAACCAGATTCTTCAGAAACAGCACCAGAGAATGATCGTGATGCTAAATTGAGGAAATTGTCTCTTAAAGACAGGTTGGGGCTGCAGTCTCAGTAATACCGTATGCTATTCAAGATTCCATGTTTACCATATTCGAATCGTTTGTTTCCGCTCAGAAAGATTGCCGAGTATCTAGCCACATTTTGCACTTGTTGGGTGGGGGATGGTGATAAGCATACCGGCTGTCAGGATAACTATGGTGAATTCTTGGTTGCTATGAGCAATAGGTGAGAATTTGATTGGATGACTAATATCATTCAATATGAGGTTCTGTATGTAACGTCCTGTGAGTATCTTGAAGTGTTTAAACTTGTGTTTGTCAGGTACGCCGGTACTATCGACATGAAAACCATTAATGCAGCGTTATCCGTGCTTGTGAAGCTAATCAACTTGCATTCCAACTGTGGTGTGTCTCAAACCACAGTGACTCCCATAGCCACCCCACCTCCTCCCTCAGCGGCTCTCTCAACACCAGCTGCTACTCCCTCTGCAAGCGTAATTCCCCCTCGAGACACCACGAAATCCGCTACTTCATTAGCAACCACACCAACTTCCTTAGCAACAGTGGATCCCCCAAAAGCAACCACCCCAACTTCCTTAGCAACAGTAGATCCCCCAAAAGCAATCACCCCAACTTCCTTAGCAACACCACTATCTCAGTTAGCAACACTCCCCGGTGATGAATCGTTACCATCCGACAACATATTTCTCAGACTTGCCCTCTTTTCGGCAGAGCTTTTGAAACTCTTGACCGCAGAACTTTAAACAGGCATCGCTTGATCGGATTGCGTGTTTTCTTTTTACGTTGGGTTGATCGTTTTTTACATTAAATTATCCTGCATTAACTTATTGTTTCTATTTTCTTATTTTTCATGGCTGTTAAACTATATTTTTGTTATCCATTTTAACTATTTTCTTCTTACTTCTGCCTCTACATATTTTGCTTTAATTCCGAATCCGAACAATATAAACTACAATATGCCCTCACCATGATACTTTGATGCTCCTTCTCTTACCGATGATCCATCGGGTGTCTAATTTGACGCTCACTCTCTGTGCCATCATCAAACCTCCCTATAAAACCACTTAACAATTAACATGTTTACCCTTGACTAGGATGCTAGTGGTGTGCGCGGCTACCACCTACATCGTTTCATCTCTCCTCCTCTTTGCATTCCCTCGACTCCTTCATAAATCACGCCGACACGTGACGTTTCCCTCGCGATTCATGGCACACAGGGGTGGCGGGGGTGAATGGCCGGAGAATACAATTGTAGCGTTTCGAGGAGCTCACAAGCTAGGGGTGGAGGTGTTTGAACTTGATGTTCAGGTTTGAGATGGTTAGCGAGAATTTGATGACTGCGAAGTTAAAGTAATAACCGTTACTATGGTAACTGCGTTGTGCGTTGCCTTGACACCGTGCACTTCTGTGCAATCGTGTTACCATGCCATTGTTTCTCAGATGACAAGTGACGGGGAGGTAATTGTGTGTCATGATGACGATTTGTCTCGGGTTTGTGGTGTCAATGAGAAGATTTCCCAACACTCGCTTCACACTCTGCCTCACTGTTTATCAGAAATGGAGGTGGGAAGTTATAAATCTTCTCAATTGTTCTCGTTAAGATTTCGCTGCTATAATTATACAACTGTCATTGAGTCGTAGGTTGGATGTTTTCTAAAAAGATGACCCCATGACGACCCCCCACCAGGTTGCTTGTGAACCGGGAGTATTCATGAGGTACCCAACGCAGGAACAACTTCTCAGATTGGAGGACCTTTACAAGGAGTTTCCCACGGTTTGTCATGACAACCCCAAATTATCGTAGTTACATGATGACTGCCACCCTGACAAAAAGATGCCACGATGGTTGTCATCATCCTCCCATCCTAGGTACCAATGCAGATAGACGTAAAGCCTGGTACCTCACAGCTCATTGAGAAGGTTTCCTCTCTAACTAAACACTATGACAGAGAAGCTATTACTGTTTGGGGTGCGTTCAGTCATTCCACGACTGTTGAGTGCAGGAAATTCAACCCTAAAATGTGAGTGAATAAGTGTAGTATCTGAATAGGGGGAGCCAATATAATTGGATGGCCAGTTTCGTCATTATGGGTATAATATTATGGAGTTTTAGCCTCTCTTGAAATAACGCGTGTCCTGTCTACGATTTTATAGACGAATTTCATATCCCAGGTTGACGTTTTGCAGCATGGTGGAATGTGCACTCTATCCTATACTTTTCATGGTGGGACTTCTACCCTTTGTCCCGATTAGAGCAGAATTCTACATGGTATGTTGTACGATCAATTTCCCACAGACTCTTCTCACATACACACACACACACACACATACACACACACACACGCGCGCGCTACCTAATCCCCATTTTATCCAGCCCTTTTCATTCATCACCACCCCATACCGTAACTCCATTATTGAGCGAACACGAAAATCGCGCAGAGAGGTATAAAGGAAAAAATGGCGGGAAATCTCGTGAAGGACCCTTTCCCTCTCGCCCCCCTCAAACGGAATGAAAAGATCGGTGGGAAAATATGGCGCATCCGCTTGCCACGATTTATTTATCATGCAAAATCATCACTTGTCATTGTCATAAACACCCCCTCTCTCTCTTCATTTTCCCTCTTTCTCACTGGGCGGAAGTGACCTTCTCCACTTTACACCGCTAATGCCATACCACTGTGAATGACCTCGTTTCCTCCCTGAGCGAATGCAGACACTGGTCTTACCTATCGCAGCAGTATATGATGATTTCAGTTGGAGTGGCAATTATCGCACAAAAAACTGAATAGGTTCCTAAGAGAAGTTGTTTGAGCAACCTTTTCAATCGGTCATTTGTGTTTTTCACTGCAAAATGAGGGTAATGAGAAAAAGCGGGGTTGATAAGCATTCATTTTTCTTCGAGAGCACTGGATTGGAGAGCAATGAATTGGAGTAAGGAGAATGCCGTGACTTAATAGAGAGGGCTTTGGATTCCAATAAGGCGAATACTAGAAAGGAGGGAGAGTAAGGGGGGGGGGGCTTATGATGAGAACTGAGAAGAGTTGATGATATTATATTTTATGCGAAAACGCATCACCGATTTCTACTAAACGACGCATGTGAACCTGTCATTATATTGGGTGGGATGAGAGAAGGACACATGTATTCTCATCATTTTTCCTGAGCTGAATCGTTAGCGGTCATCGTAGCTTTGAGCTCAGCTAATGAACGTGTTTTTTCCTATTCCCTGCAACCTGCGATTCAAGCGCAAGCTATATAATGTGTCCCCATGCGTGTTTCAGGTGCCCATTCCCAATATAAGCAACAAATCTGGGTTCTTGTCAACGTATCCCAAATGGTTCTGTCAACTGATAACACCACTTATGTGCAACCCGTGAGTTGTAACCATGACAACATAATATATAGCAACAATCGAAAAGCAACTTGTTGCTATGACAACCACTATGAACAAGTTTCTCCTGTTGCTATAGCAACTGAATTATCCCCCCAGATTGCTGCTCTGGCACTTACACAGACGTGGGGTTAGGACGGGGGCGTGGGTTATGAACCACGACTCAGAGTTTGAAACTGCCGAATGGTGGGGTTTTGGGGGTGTAATCACAGACTTTCCATCGAGGTGGAGGGACTATGAAAATGGAAAGATATCATGAGCCGCCCAATTCTAGGTCACAGTTTTTAATAATCGATTACTGAGTAATCCCTGCACTTCTGTTGTTAATGACTTCCGTATTCGTGTGCGCCTATCGAGGACAGTTTCATTTCAGTAAGATGAAACCATGATCTTGATTGAGCCGCGTATTGTTCTATGGATTGGATATTTGAGACGTGGTTTTGTATACCATGTATACACTGAACCGAATCTATGATTTAATGTATTATTAACTTTTGTATTTGTCTCCGATTCGGTGATCGTATTAGCATTTTGATGACGATTTACTAACATTTTTGATTGGCATTTAGGTTATTGTACCATTTCCTATTCATGCTAAAACGTAAAACATGACTCCGACCTTGTAGCCTCTCCAACTCACACCATGACAACTGAAGTTCCACTCTCAAAACCTGTCTGGATAGTTTACGGTCACGGAGGTTGGATCGGTGCCAAATACTGCCGCTACGCCGCGCGTCACGTCACAGTTGCACGTGGAACTGCACGTGCAGATGACGTTAGAGCAGTGAGAGAAGAGCTGGAACACGTGCAACCTGATCACGTGGTTTGTATTATCGGGAGAACACACGGTCCTGGTTGTGGGACTGTCGACTGGTTAGAGCAACCCGGGCATCTTCGGTACAATGTCCGTGACAACCTATTCGGACCTATGGTTCTGGCGCGAGAATGTGAGGAGAGGGGGATCAAGTTGACGTACATGGGAACGGGATGCATCTTCAAATTCACGGAGGAAACTGAGATTTTCTCTGAGGAGGACCTTCCCAACTTCTTCGGATCATCGTACTCGACAGTCAAGGGGTTCACTGACCAACTTGTTCAGCTGTTCCCGGAAACTGTTCTCAATTGTCGGATCAGAATGCCCATTTCCTCGGACCGATCCCCCAGGAACTTCATCACCAAGATCACCACGTACGAGAAGATTTGCAGTATCCCGAATTCCATGACAGTTCTGGAGGAGATCCTGCCCATTATGGTGGATATGGCTCTGCAAGGTATAACGGGAACGTACAATATGACGAACCCTGGCAGAATTTCCCACAACGAAATCCTGTTAATGTACAAGGATATTGTGGATCCTGGTTTCACCTGGAAAAACTTCAGTCATGAAGAGTTGCTGAAGATTCTGGCGTCTGATAGATCGAATAATGAGCTGACAACGGAAAAGCTGGTGAGTTTGTATCCTAATCTTAGACCTATCAAGGAGGCTGTGATGGAGACATTGCAAGATATGAAAAAGAATGATGACAAGGAACAAGTTAAGCATAGAAAATAGTTGGCAACACCGTAGATGCTTTTTAATGATCATTGTTTTATCGGTTAATTTCAGAAGTTCACAGGAAACTTAATCATTGTTTTTTGTGATTTAAACTTTTCAATTTCACTTAATTAGTTTTAACGATTTTATTGGGATTGTATTTATGAACATTATCATCTAACTGACCCTCTTCTCCAATTCTAGATCCACTAATTTCAGATGATATCAAAAACTTATCACCATGAGTCATGACATATTTCCTGACATATCACATAACATTCTCACAACACATTCGAATCTCAATAATAAATGGCACTCTCTTACCCCGGTGTTTTTTCTGTAGCTAGGGATCAGGGCCACGCCATGTCATACAGTTACCAAGAGGGGAAGGACCTAGTTCATTTCATCACCGAGGAAGATCTCAAGGAGTACACAGAGCAGATGGAGAAGGAGGAGGCAAGGAAAGAGGAGCTTGGGGGGAGTGGAGGGAGTGGTGGGAGTGGGGGTAGCGGGGGGAGTGGGGTGGGGGAGGAAGTTCATGAGCAGTATCCCGGTGCGGTGAACGAGAAGGGAGAGATAAACTGGGAGTGCCCATGTTTGGGTAAGTGAACGAGACTGTTTCTTCGCAGTTTTCAATCTTGTTTTTGTTGTAACCTGCGTCATGATATATCACTGTTTTCAACTTAGTTCCCCTTCTAACCAGATGGTATCCCCTGGTAACCTTTCTCTCACCAGGTGGTCTTGGTACAGAGGGCCCGTGTGTGGAAGAGTTCAGGTCAGCATTCTCCTGTTGGATGTTCAGCAGTGCTGATGAGGAGAAGGGAAAGGACAAGGGAGATGAATGTGTCGATAACTTCTTCAGAATGAGCGTCTGCATGCAACAGAATGAGGTTTGTTATGGAGGGGGTCCTTCTGCTCATGTAGATTGTAGGGGGTGATTTCAACTTTTACTGAAAACATTATTGACTGAGTTGGGGCTATGGGGGGGAAATCCATTGAACCGAAAACTGAACAACTTTCGCAATATTATCGGAGTCTTATGCCGTCACAGGAGTTCTACGACGATTTGAATGCGCGAAACAAAGCCGCTGCCGAAGAAGCACGTGCAAAATACGAAGCAGAAGAACGGGAAGCTCTTGCTGCGGCTGAACAAGATCAAAAAACCCAGGAGGCGATTGCTGCGGAAACCGAAAGCGAAAGTAGCACGCCACAAGTCTCGTATAAAGCGGTTTCTGATGACGATGATTTGGCAGGGGGTCTGGTGTCTTCGTCATCAACTGTCATTGTGGCAGCAAACGCTGATGAAGAGGAAGAAGGTGGGGACGAGAGAAATGACGAGGTCGAAGTGAGGAAAGAAGAATCATAGGATATATTCCCTGGAATTGTGCGTCCTTCTCTCTCAAGCTCAAACTATGATACCTATCGTGGGTGATCGTGGAGATGTTGCTATTCACTCCACCCCAAGTTTCTTGCCTGGAACTTGTGTCTCCCAGTTTTGATGCTGGGTTGTTTATTTTCTCATTTGCACTTGTGATCATGACACCATGACCTCATCAGTTGTATAAAGGGCTCCTTCATCAAAATGATTAACTTTTCTTGACCCTCGGATGACTGAACCCATGATCTCAAAAATCTTTGACCTTGAGTCTCGATTCATAAATAATACCTAGTTCAGAGCATATCGTAAATTATTAGTTAATTTATTAAACCAGTTCTTCGTGCTTGTGTGCGTTTCAGTATGTGTTTTTGTATCAGCCCCTTTTTTGCGGTGTTACATTTTTATTCCGCGTTTTTGAGGAACCGATTTTTCAACTAAATGTCTCCAGTCTCATCGCTCTTGATAGATGATCATTGATCAGCACAATATTTTTGAAATTAAAGGCCGTTTGATGACCTACCCATTCCGAAGCTCTAACCCCTTCTTATTTTGTTAGCTACTACCTAAATCATGTCGGGAAAAGTTCGAACCGGGGGCTACGTCGGATTCGCTGATCTACCCAACCAGGTGAGAAATTATTCAACTCCGCAAGAATTTTCTGTTGATTTGAATGATTTACCTATCCTTTGCCCTCAAAATGCCTGACGCATAAACTGGTAACGGAAACACGAGAACTTTATTCTTATTTCCCTTTTGAAAACTCGATGTTACTTCAAAGTGTTGATATCCGATGGTAGGTCTAAGGTCACTGTCTCTTTACAATTATACCATGACATAACTTACACCGACACCCGCGCCCACACATGACATAACATACACTGACTCCCACTCACCCTTCACTCTTCAATTATGAAATCAATCGTGACACAATACACACCATCGTCAACTTGTATACGATGACAATATGTCAACACGTCATGACAACATAAGACTGTTAACATACATGACAACACGCCATGACAACAAACACATGTTAACATTCATGACAACACACGCACATGTGTGTTAATATGCCTATTTCGCTGTTTATTATGACAGTACGGAATCGTGAAGTGCTAATTTCCATGATGAAAGGGTGAAGTACGTTCAGTGTAATGTACAAGGTAGTGTTTGGACTGTATGACGTGTGGCTTGAAGAATAAAGAATGTATTCTTTGACATGCATTTAAACCGACCCGTTTTTGAAATAATGGTACCTCTGAAGTCGAAAATCAATGAATCAGGTCAAGGTTGGTTCTCTTTCTTGCAACATAAGGCGGGATTTATTGTTTTCCCTCGGAAAAAACAAGACGAGTATTCAAAATATGTCAACAAAATGCTGTTTTAAACTTCTTCAATTTTGTCAAATTAGTGGATATCAGGCAGCACTTCCCTATGGTGAAATACGCACACGTCTTGTTTGTTTTCACCGATACGACAAAATGTACACCTATAGGATATACAACTTTGATGTGGGCTGAGTTTTGTGTATAATGTACAGTTGTTCGTGTCAAAATTTGGTGGACAGGTATGGCTTGTAGTTATCTTCAGTTGTCATAGCTTTGGCACCAATCATCAGTGCGAGTAGTAACACACTAGCCTGCGCTTCAATTCTCTTGACACCACTATCCTTGACCCTTGACACCACTTACCTTGACACCACTTTCCTTGAGATCAGTCCTGCTGACACCACTTTCCTTGACACCACTTTCCTCGACCCTTGTGACCACTTTCCTTGACACAACATTCCTTGACGCCACTTTCCTCCAACCACGTTACCCTTGGACTTTGACACCACTTATTCTGCAGACTGCCCAAATAATATCAAAAACTGAAACTTCATTGACTCACTTGGCATGCAACACATATGTACAGTGTACACTATATAGCATTTCATTTCATGATATTGTATAAATTCGGATTTCAGGGATGAACGCCTAACACTCAACAACTCTGGCACTTCATACGATTCATCATCTTGTCATGTATAGTTTGATCATACTTTTATCCCTTTCCTTCCATCGTGCTTCATCCCTGTTTAGATTGAGTGAGGACCATATTGTATTGTAACCTTGTGTAGCCAAAATATAATACGTATATTATGTAACACTGATCCTGCATGAGTCATTATTTCACAAAAATAGCCACAGTGATTGTTCCTGCTGTAACTCTAGATGTAACTCTAGGAGGAACACATCGTAACACGCGTGGCAAATGTTACGGGTAGCTTTTAATGTGATCTGGAATACCGAGTATAGTATGAAATAATCACTATTGTAGATTTTATAGCTGATGTTTTTACTGCGGCCAACTTCCATTTCCACTCATTTTACAATACATTTTGAACTTTTACTGTTTTTGAACTGTTGCCATTTCTGTTACGATTCGTCTTGTGAACAGCTACTCGTAGTCATTATTGCTTATTGGACACCACACTCTAGTATATGATATTGTCTGTCAAATATTGTATTTATTGCGCGCTGCTCCAATGGATGGCCGATGGTTGCATCCAATAGTTTAGTCCTTCTATAACCTTGCGATCCTCTCTATCTCTCCCTTGATGTGTAATTTTTGATCATGTGAATCGGAATTTGCAATTGATGTGTACCGAATGCTCATCTACATATTGATATTTATACGGATAAGGAAGTTATTTTCCTGCAATCATGCATGTTTGAGCCAAGTTGTCCTTGCAGTTTTAACACGACTGAAAATCTAACACTCTTTGAGCGTGATTTACACTTCCAGGGGTCGTGAAATGTAAATCTAATGAGATGCTACTGTTATATGACATCATAACGATGTTACATGTCATCAAATCTTGTACATACCTACTGTACAGTGTACATTACACAATGTACATAATGTACCTACTGTGCATGTACAGTGTACAATGTGTGTACCCTCTACAATGTACCATATCAAGTCTTGTGTATACCTCGTATACCTGTGTGTTTAGTGTATAGTCACTGTACAGTGTATGTGTGTATAGTGTATATCACTGTATCTGAAACTTGGTGTGTACGAATGAGTGATTCAGTGATAACTGATAATTACACGAAAACCCTGTGATAATAGCTGCGATAATGTATATCGAATTAATATACGCTGTCATGTGTATAAATACACGTACACACACTTACAAACACAAACACAATTTCTTCTCCACTGATTTCCTTATGTTTTTTCCCGGTTTGTGTACCTGTTTGTATCTAACAACGTGTTGCTTGTGTTTGTGTCCAATCACTCACTATGATGGAGGTATGTTGATTATTATATCAAATTCAGATATTTTGACAATCGTTTTTGTAAGAAATTCGTGGTATGAAAGAAGTCTGGTACGCTGTAAAAGTCTGGTGATCGGCGAAGATTTGAGGACTTTTCTGAAAGGACGTGAAAGTTAGGGGGAAGTTTAGAGTTTAGAGGGCGGGGTAATTGGGAATCAGGAATCATAATGTCGACATGTAACATGTCTCTTGAGTTCCTCCCTAACATGTCAAAGCTTTACCTGCAACAGGTGTGACGTCATCATTCCTTATATGGCCATAACCGTGATGAATCATACCATATATGGTCACAACCATGAGGTGTCATAGATGTGAGTTTACGGATGTAATGTTTCAGGTCCATAGAAAGAGTGTCAAGAAGGGATTCGAGTTTACTCTCATGGTTGTGGGTGAGTCAATAAGGGGCGTGATTTGGCGTGATTGTGGGGCTTGATTGGGGCGTAATTATAGGGAGTAATTAGGGCGTCATTTGGCGGTGCTCGATTTGTTATCGTTCGCCGATTCGAAGTTGTACCACAATGTTTCGCTACATGGTTTGTAGAGTGTACTTCAAACCATGTCAAGTTGTGTGACGAGACGTACACTGTATACTGTGTGTGTATGATACGGCGAACGTAGCTTGAAGCCGTGTCCGTGTGTGTGTGTGTGTGTGTG
>CAMPET010000137.1:119836-130561 GCA_946803715.1 Beroe ovata
TGGCGGCCACTAACTCGGGAACCGATCATCGGATTGAAGTGAAATTTTGGTTGTCCGAGTTTCTCCTAGTCCTTGAGCTATGGTAGAAGTTTCAAGTCAATCGGTCGATTTGTTTGGGAGCTATCCTCAAATGCTCGCCCAAACTGACATGTTTTGGGTCGATAAGGGGTTATGGCGGCCACTAACTCGGGAACCGATCATCGGATTGAAGTGAAATTTTGTTTGTCCTAGTTTCTAATGGTCCTAAACTTATGGTAGAGGTTTCAAATCAATCGATCGATCCGTTTGGGAGCTATCCTCAAATGCTCACTCAAACTGACACGTTTTGGGTCAATAAGGGGTTAAGGCGGCCACTAGCTCGGGCAGCGATCATTGGATTGACGTAAAATTTTGGTTGTCTGAGTTTCTAATGGTTTTTAATCTATGGTACAAGTTTCAAATCAATCGATCGATCCGTTTGGGAGCTATTCTCAAATGCTCACCCAAACTGACGGGTTTTGGGTCGATAAGAGGTTATGGCGGCCACTAACTCGGGAACCGATCATCGGATTGAAGTGAAATTTTGGTTGTCCTAGTTTCTAATGGTCCTTAACCTATGGTAGAAGTTTCAAATCAATCGATCGATCCGTTTGGGAGCTATCCTCAAATGCTCACCCAAACTGACATGTTTTGGGTCGATAAGGGGTTATGGCGGCCACTAACTCGGGAACCGATCATCGGATTGACGTGAAATTTTGGTTGTCCGAGTTTCTAATGGTCCTTGAGCTATGGTAGAAGTTTCAAATCAATCGACCGATCCGTTTGGGAGCTATCCTCAAATGCTCACTCAAACTGACATGTTTTGGGTCGATAAGGGGTTATGGCGTCTAGAGTACCGAGCATCTAGAGTACCGATTCGTTGTTTTAAACCCGAGCGAAGCGTCCCTTGTTTGGGAGCCTTTATCTTTGGAGTCAATAATAGTCAACAATCAACTTCCTAACCTAAGCTCTTAAGCGATCTGAACCGTTATAATTGCTCAGGAGAAAATTCACTGTTACAACACCCTCCGATACGTCCTTCTTGATCATTGGAGTTTCCGATTCTCGAAAAACCTGGACTCGAGCCAAATGAATAAGTGAGTAAATGCTAGAATTTAGAAAGATACGACATTAGGAGAGAGTGAGAGAGAGAGAGATATGGATGGAGTAGGAAGATCCGTGGAGTATTGATTATTTTAAGAAATCCGCAGAAAAAGCTTACCGCCCGATGCTGCTGAGTAAAGAGACATACAATTCATCACAGGCTGATCGTCACCGCTGCCAACGTAATCAACGCGTGGGTTTCAACGGTCAGTGACAACTTTAACAGAAAGTTCTCCTACGCTGCTATCAAGCTCAAGACTGATGTAAAACCTGTGGCATCCTCTGCTATCATCTACGATAACTGGATGATTGATGTGAGAACTGGAAAATCAGCAAAATTTTGATTATAATCCTCCTTGATATGATATATCTCTCACCTTCCCTCCCCACCCTTTTCACTCTCTCTCTCTCTCCTCCCCTCCTCACCCCCTCTCCCCCCTCCTGTCCCCACCTCCCCACCCTTCTCACTCACTCCCCTGCAGTTGAGTGCAAATCTCTTTGTAAAGAGCAGTTTTCTGTGGGTTATTCAGAATACTTTCTTCCCGGGAACTCACATCAGTGACATTGTCAGGTAACCATAGAGATACGTGTATGTGTGTGTGATAGTACAATACACTAGTACCCCTTATCCACACAAAGCATGCAAGTTTCAGTGAGCATTTGAGGATGGCTCCCAAACGGATTAAGCTATAGTCTTGAAACTTCAATCATAGCTCAAGAACCATTAGAGACTCAGGCAAACAAAATTTCACGTCAATAAGACACCCGTTTCCTTAGTTAAGGGTCGCCATAACCACTTATCAACCTAAAAAATGTCGGTTTGAGTGAGCATTTGAGGTTAGCTCCCAAACGGATAAACTTACAGACTTTAAACTTCTATCATAGCTCAAGGACCATTAGAAACTCGGACAAACAAGATTTCGCGTCAATCTGATAATTGATTTTCAATTTATGGGCCGCCAAATCCACCCACTTTCGTCTGACATGTGAGTCTCAAAGTCTCATGCCAGACAGCTCCTCAGGGGAGCGATATAGGGCTATAATTCGGTCAGGAATCGATTCAGCGTCCAAAAATACGTAGGAATCGATGGTATTTGTATTGGAACCGAACAAAAAAAATTCATCGAATTTCCGATGACAGAATCAATAGGAAGTGTAATCGATGATGCCCACACTTTTGTACATCATTTTTGAAGGTCTCTAATGGAGGTTTAACAGGCACTTGGGACATCAATTTCTCACCGAATCATCTCTCCTACTCTTATACTACAAGTAACAACCCTTTTTATGACCATGTGAGTTCAACACTTGCCGTAAAGCCACGCCCAAATCACGATTTCAAACCTGTGGGAAGCTAAAGGTGCAAAAACTCGAAAATCACTGGGACACACCGACACCAAAAATTTTTTTACCTGAAAATATAGTGGGAATAAGTGTTTCTGGCCTACTTTTTGACGTAGAATCCGAATCTGGAAGAATTATTGAGCTAACTCATCAGCAAATAAGTCAAAAATTACATTTTCGTCTCAGATGTAAGACTATAAGTCCCGTGACAGATTGCACCCCAGGGAAACGAGATAGGGCTCCAATTCGGTCGGGAATCGATTCAGCGTCCAAAAATACTTAAGGATCGATGGTATTTGTAGTAAAACTGAACAAAAATTTTTCATCGAATTTCCGATATCAGTATCTGTAGGAAAGCGTAATCGATGATTCTCACACTTTTGTACGTCATTTTTGAAGGTCTCTTATGGAGGTTAAACAGGCACTCAGAACACCAGCCATAGTCTTGAAACTTCGTAATTTTGTCGTCGACAGTCACTCGTATGAGCGTAATGACACTTCACTGTGAAATTTGCTGAGTGAAGAGCACAGAATTCTGGAGTTTTTCGTGTTTTTGTTGGGCGTTTTGAACTTTTTTGTTGTCGTCATTTCTGACAGATCTAGCATACACGTCATACCATG
The DNA here is from genome assembly GCA_946803715.1 of Beroe ovata. Classification (NCBI taxonomy): domain Eukaryota; kingdom Metazoa; phylum Ctenophora; class Nuda; order Beroida; family Beroidae; genus Beroe; species Beroe ovata. Next base: position 122,924 of record CAMPET010000137.1, read on the forward strand.
ATTCAATCCCTTACTTTCAGCCCCGTTGCATGGGTGGACTTACCTCAGAACTCAACTATCCCTGGCGAAAACCAACTCATAACCGTCAATTTCACTTCATCGAAGAAAGTAAGCTGCACCCCCGTCCCCCCATTGTCAAATTGTGATTCAATTCTCTACCCTTGACTCAACTCTTCTATTGTATGTACCAGAATTTTGTTAATGATGCTATAATGTTGTTGACCCTTCTCCCCCTCTTTATAATAGTAATGTTGCTATTGTTGTGTGTTATCATACCATATATGCCGTATTCAAGTCTATTTCATATCTTTATGTCATGTAAAATCTCACCTACAGCTGTCAAGTGAGAGACACTATTCATGTGCTGTCTATGATATAGGAAACTGGGAAAATGGTAAGATGCTGCTCAAACCGAGAAAGTCGCTATCTAAATAACTTTGCAGAGACATATATCGAGAAACTTCTTCTAAATAGCAGTGAAAAAAAAATAGCTCATGAAAGTCGGACAACTGCTTGCTCAAAACGTGTGACGTTGCTGTGCCGTTGTGCCAAAACTGTTACAAATACCTGTTACAAACATGAGAGTGACACCTCTATGCATTGCACTGCTGAAGTGCGACCACCGCATTGACACCACTTTGCGTTGACACCACAATGCAGTAACATCACTTTGCATTGACACCACTTTGCATTGACACCACTTTGCATTGGCACCACTTTACATTGACACCACTATTCATTGACACCATTTTGCAATGACGCCACTCTTCATTGACATCACTTTGCATTGACACCACTTTACATTGACACCACTTTGCATTGACACCACTTTTCTACCCACAGAAGAGTTAGAAGAGGCAACTTCCATCGAGTGGAAGAGAGGAAGTTGTACAAACACAACGATATCAGCTGATCGTTCGCACGTGCTGTGCAGTTGTGAGGGATGGAAAATGTTCATGGCCGTTACCCAGGTAACCAGAATCGTTCTCGTTTCTATGGCGATTGTGTATAAAACCCATACCTAGAACTTGTAGACAGAGGGATGGGTTTAGAAGTCAAAGGCCTTTTCCAATAAATTCCAAATTGATATAACTACACTTGTTTCTCCTCATCATAGGCAAATTTCCTGTCTCCCAAATACTCCGCCAACAGTAAATTGTATGGTCTGTAGAATTCATTCAAGAAATTGCGCGTAGAATTCAGCATATCACCTTTCTCGCTATCATACTCGTTCCTTGCGTTTCTGATCTTTGCACTGGCCAAGTATTCTTCTAGCTTTGTATATTCATCCGGTATCTGGACCTCCAAAAACTCCCAAACTCTCTTCAGCACCCTGCTTTGGGAATTGCTATACTCCTCCAACTGTACAACAAGCATGTTTTTCCCGAATTTCTCCCTCCATCCGAAAACGTAGCAGATGTAAATCCCGAGGGAAATTTTTACGTTCCTCATCGACTGGAAATTGCTCTTGTAACAACACGTGTGAAGTGTGTTGTTCTTCTTCAAGCAATCGTTGAACTCAGTAGTTGCCTGCCTTGCCCCAACATCAAATGTGTGTTTCGTCCGGTCAGGACTTTCCCTAAACATATAGTAGTATTCCGAGTAGAGTCTCTCAACCGGATTCCTCAGAATGAAGATAATTTTAGCACCAGGTGTGATGTGATGGATCATATCAGGGTTGTAGTAGGGAGGGTGCTCAGCCCAGGGATACCTTTGCTCCCATCCTGCCTGCTCATACGACAAGGTCTGGGTTCCGTCCATCAGCAGGTCATCCACTCCAATCTCATTCGCGTTCAACCATGTGAGATATTGCTCGAATGTTTCCGGATAATTTTTCCCTTTTCGTTCTTTAAAACGATTCCTCGTCCAGAATTGTCCTTCTTTTCTGGTCGGGGACACCATGTTCGGATGCCAGATTAACTTTTTGAAAAGTTCCGAAGACCCGGACTTTTGAATTCCAGCCAGATAAACAGCAGGTAAACAAACCAAGTCCATGGTAGGGTGCATCCAGCAGAAGCTCCGGTAATGGGGAAGGAAAGACTTGGGAAGAGTGCTGAACATATCTGGTAACTCGTGATATAGAGCTGAGAGGTTTCTGTACGAGGGGAAGCGGACAGACCGAAATGGGTCTGTCCGCATCAGTTCATGATCAGCTGCTGGGGCCGGGGCCTCAGTGTCCCCTCCGCTACTGAACACCCACACTCCAATTATGAGGGCTGTCAGGAAAAGAATGCACCTTCTGATCGATACCTGGTTGGGAAGAGTGTAAGGGGGTAGAATGATGGGGGTTAAGTGAAGATTCAGGGAAACCGAAAAGTATGCGGTTCATGGCTTGGACTGAAAAAGGAAAAACAACCTTGTATTTTTTCATGCTTAGTCGGTGGTGACCTGAGCTCTTCTAACAAAGGAGAGGGACAGAAAGTAGGAAGTGAATGGTACGACAAAACGCAATCGAGACAAATGGCAATCGCGCTACACTTTATTTGAATGAATTATGATGGGTTAATTCAATTTTTGAGATTGGGGTAAAAAAATTCTTCTAAGGAGGGAAGGGGAACTATGTTTAGATATCTCTGTGTTTATTTGCGTATGGTATAATAATCTAATAAAACACGGAATGATATGGTATGATAGTACATACACGTATGGTATGATAACACAGTCACAAGGAAGACCGAATATCCGGAGGCCTTTAATCTGATTGAATCACGAGCTGAAAGCGAGTGATTGAATCAACAACACTTCTTTATAAAATGATACTTGAATTAACTAAACATCAAAATCAATCTTTGAGCAAATCAAATTTGAGCAATCAAATTTGAGCAATCAAATTTGAGCATCATCATATTATATTGCTGAACCACGATCTCGGATTCAACTCCAATTAACATCTCGGCTTCGCCCTCGACATTGCGATGATTATGAACGCCTCAGCCTTGTCGGTACATTTGTATAGATCACCATCTCAATCATCCTGATCACCAGATTTCATCCCTCCTCTCACCCCCAGACTCGGAATTTCTCCGCTTCTCTGTTCGGGAATATGACAGTTGGCGATGCAGCGGGTCCCCTAATGCTCGAGTTTCAACGGATTCTACCCCTAGCAGCGATGGGGCTCCTCGCCTTCTCATTCCTCATCATCGTCAAGGCTGAGTAAGATTCTTCGGGGGACTTTTCTGCCACCTTCTTGTCATGTATTTTGAGCCTACCCGACGGATTTCATCTTGTGACCTCATTTCGTTTCCATGGCGATTGTGTATGAAACCCATACTTTGCTGGAACTTGTAGACAGAGGGATGGGTTTAGAAGTCAAAGACCTTTTCCCATAAATTCCAAATTGATATAACTACACTTGTTTCTCCTCATCATAGGCAAATTTCCTGTCTCCCAAATACTCCGCCAACAGTAAATTGTATGGTCTGTAGAATTCATTCAATAAATTGCGCGTAGAATTCAGCATATCACCTTTCTCGCTATCATACTCGTTCCGTGCGTTTCTTCTCTTTGCACTGGCCAAGTATCGTTCTAGCTCTGCATATTCATCCGGTGATGGCATCTGGACCTTCAAAAACTCCCAAACTCTCTTCAGCACCCTGCTTTGGGAATGGCTATACTCCTCCAACTGTACGACAAGCATGTTTTTCCCGAATTTCTCCCTCCATCCGAAAACGTAGCAGATGTAAATCCCGAGGGAAACTGGTATGTTCTTTATCGACTGGAAATTGCTCTTGTAACAACACGTGTGAAGTGTGTTGTTCTTCTTCAAGCAATCGTTAAACTCAGTAGTTGCCCGCCTTGCCCCAACATCAAATGTGTGTTTCGTGCGGTCTGGACTTCTCCTAGCCATATAGTAGTATTCCGAGTAGAGTCTCTCAACCGGATTCCTCAGAATGAAGATAATTTTAGCACCAGGTGTGATGTGATGGATCATATCAGGGTTGTAGTAGGGTGGGTGCTCAGCCCAGGGATACCTTTGCTCCCATCCTGCCTGTTCATACGACAAGGTCTGGGTTCCGTCCATCAGCAGGTCATCCGATCCAATCTCATTCGCGTTCAACCATGTGAGATATTGCTCGAATGTCTCCGGATAAATTTTCCCTTTTCGTCCTTCAAATCGATACTTCGTCCAGAAATGATCTTCTTTTCCGGCCGGGGACACCATGTTCGGATGCCAGATCAACTTTTTGAAAAGTTCCGAAGACCCACACTTTTGCATTCCAGCCAGATAAACAGCAGGTAAACAAACCAAGTCCATGGTAGGGTGCATCCAACAGAAGCTCCGGTATTGGGGAAGGAAAGACTTGGGAAGAGTGCTGAACATATCTGGTAACTCGTGATATAGAGCTGAGAGGTTTCTGTACGAGGGGAAGCGGACAGAACGAAATGGGTCTTCATTCTGAAGTCCATGATCAGCTGCACGAGGGGCCGGGGCCTCAGTGTCCCCTCCGCTCCTGAACACCCACCATCCAACCAGGAGGATTGTCAGGAAAAGAATGCACCTTCTGATCGATACCTGGTTGGGTAGAGTGTTAGGGGGTACAATGATGGGGGTTAATTGAAGATTCAGGGAAACCGAAAAGTATGCGGTTCATGGCTTGGACTGAAAAAGGAAAAATAACCTTGTATTCCCTTTTCATGCTTAGTCGGTGGTGACCTGAACTCTTCTTACGAATGAGATTGGGAGGGGCAGAAAGTAGGAAGTGAAATGTACGATAAAACGCAATCGAGACAAATGGCAATCGCCACACTTTATCTGAATGAATTTCGATGGGTTAATGCAATTTTCGAGATCGGAGTAAAAAATTCATCTAAGGAGGTAAGGGGAACTATGTTTAGATATCTCTGTGTTTATTTGCGTATGGTATAATAATCTAATAAAATACGGAATGATAATATGGTATAATAGTACATACACGTATGGTATGGAAGACGAATATCCGGAGACCTTTACTCTGATTGAATCACGAGCTGAAAGNCCAATCTCATTCGCGTTCAACCATGTGAGATATTGCTCGAATGTCTCCGGATAAATTTTCCCTTTTCGTCCTTCAAATCGATACTTCGTCCAGAAATGATCTTCTTTTCCGGCCGGGGACACCATGTTCGGATGCCAGATCAACTTTTTGAAAAGTTCCGAAGACCCACACTTTTGCATTCCAGCCAGATAAACAGCAGGTAAACAAACCAAGTCCATGGTAGGGTGCATCCAGCAGAAGCTCCGGTATTGGGGAAGGAAAGACTTGGGAAGAGTGCTGAACATATCTGGTAACTCGTGATATAGAGCTGAGAGGTTTCTGTACGAGGGGAAGCGGACAGAACGAAATGGGTCTTCATTCTGAAGTCCATGATCAGCTGCACGAGGGGCCGGGGCCTCAGTGTCCCCTCCGCTCCTGAACACCCACCATCCAACCAGGAGGATTGTCAGGAAAAGAATGCACCTTCTGATCGATACCTGGTTGGGTAGAGTGTTAGGGGGTACAATGATGGGGGTTAATTGAAGATTCAGGGAAACCGAAAAGTATGCGGTTCATGGCTTGGACTGAAAAAGGAAAAATAACCTTGTATTCCCTTTTCATGCTTAGTCGGTGGTGACCTGAACTCTTCTTACGAATGAGATTGGGAGGGGCAGAAAGTAGGAAGTGAAATGTACGATAAAACGCAATCGAGACAAATGGCAATCGCCACACTTTATCTGAATGAATTTCGATGGGTTAATGCAATTTTCGAGATCGGAGTAAAAAATTCATCTAAGGAGGTAAGGGGAACTATGTTTAGATATCTCTGTGTTTATTTGCGTATGGTATAATAATCTAATAAAATACGGAATGATAATATGGTATAATAGTACATACACGTATGGTATGGAAGACGAATATCCGGAGACCTTTACTCTGATTGAATCACGAGCTGAAAGCGAGTGATTAAATCAACAACACTTCTTTATAAAATGATACTTTAATTAACTAAACATCAAAATCAATCTTATTAATCAAACTTAACAATCAATATAATTCTGAGCAACCAAATTTGAGCAATCAAATTTGAGCATCATCATATTATATTGCTGAACCACGATCTCGGATTCAACTCCAGTTAACATCTCGGGCTTCGCCCTCGACATTGCGATGATTATGAACGCCTCAGCCTTGTCGGTACATTTGTATAGATCACCATCTCAATCATCCTGATCACCAGATTTCATCCCTCCTCTCACCCCCAGACTCGGAATTTCTCCGCTTCTCTGTTCGGGAATATGACAGTTGGCGATGCAGCGGGTCCCCTAATGCTCGAGTTTCAACGGATTCTACCCCTAGCAGCGATGGGGCTCCTCGCCTTCTCATTCCTCATCATCGTCAAGGCTGAGTAAGATTCTTCGGGGGACTTTTCTGCCACCTTCTTGTCATGTATTTTGAGCCTACCCGACGGATTTCATCTATCTTGTGACCACTGACCTCATTTCTGATTTCCCTCATCTAACTGACAAACCTCTCCGATTTCTAGTTCAACGTCTTCATGTAGGTAGCCTACAACCCATTGTTTTCAGAACTCGAAGAAAGCCGCTCATGCAATGCAGACTGAATGTGATATTCGCCATGGTGGGAACTAATCTCTTAATGAACCTTGCTTTTTGGATGGAGCCAGCTAATATCAGCTGTGTTTACATGCTCTACATCTGTGAGTATTGACACCACTTCAAAATTGACACCATTATAGTGGTGCACCACCGGTGGCAGACATCGCGCGCGCTAATGCTGAACTGAAGTACTCTTTCCCGTGCGCGAAATTGTCTTCGCGCGCGACGTAAGATGGCGCCTGCAGATAATTGTGCGACCGACAATATATGGCACACGCCACACATAAGGTTCTACTGACATAGATCTCTCCTCGTTACTTTGAAGAATACTTTTCGTTATTCTACAAATTGTTCAGTGATAAGTCAAGTTTCTCTTTTGACTCATCACACGTGACACCAGTCTCACTCCAAACTCTCTATCTCGGGGTCATTTCAGTCAACATATTTTCGCTGGCTACCCTCCTCTGGATTTCTGTGGAATTCATCTGCCTCAGAAAGTACATTCAGGGAAAATCAGATTCTGACAAGAAGCCTGGCAAGAAATTCAGCTTCAAGGTATCAGCATTTTCATTGGATCTCCAATAAAGTCCACTGGAAAATGCCCATCAAAATTTGGTTGTGCAGTTATAACCAAATTTCCTCGCAGATGATCCCTCTGGTTTATGTCGTGGCATTTCTTATTCCAAGTGTTTTCATGGTTGTCAACAAAGTGGCTTCAACCCGTGGTACGCTGAATTACGGTCAGCCTTTCGATGCTCAGACGTGAGTAAAATAAATTCATCTGCTACTAATGTAAATCCCAATCCTCCATCGCCGACCACGCCCAAACATTCAAACCCTATTTAGCCACTTCCCCCTCTCTCTCTAACCCCTCAATATCCCAGATGTTGGTTCAATCAGGACATGGAGTTCTTCTTCCTGACCGTGCCCCAGTTAACGTTCATCCTTGTGGGAGCTATCGTCTACCTGATCCTAGTCATAACTAATGCAGTTGCTAAGGAGGGATTCGGGGTGAGTGTTGTTGCTAAGGAGAGATTCGGGGTGAGTGCTGTTGCTAAGGAGGG
>CAMPET010000137.1:130644-158549 GCA_946803715.1 Beroe ovata
GTTGCTAAGGAGGGATTCGGGGTGAGTGTTGTTGCTAAGGAGGGATTCGGGGTGAGTGTTGTTGCTAAGGAGGGATTCGGGGTGAGTGTTGTTGGTTACCATGACGTCATTAATCACCCCATTTCAGAGCGATGTTGTGGGATCTGGACTAGTATTCCTGGATGTTGTGGCCGCGTGGATCCTCTTTGCATTTCGGGCTAACTTCTACATCGATGTGACCGCTCGATTCCTCATCGCAGCTCAGGTATGGAAAGAGAATTACCTGTAAAACTGTTCATCTTCCATAGGATTCTTGTACAGTTTAGGTAATAGTACAGAGCCCTGTTTTGTACAATCAAATAAGAATGGCGGGCGACCCCTAATACAACTCTTTATCCTCTTTCTTATTCCATTCCTCATCTTATACATTAACCCCTTTCAAAACTTAACCTTCCCCCTTGCGGCCCCCAGGGCCTCTTCACGCTGATAGGGTACTGTGCACTGTGTCGTGAGGTGAAGGAAGCCCTCATGCCCGGGTGCTTTGGGAAAGATGCCGAGGATGACAATCAAAAACTCCTGAAATAGAGGGGTAGAGAGGGAATGTGCGGGGTTTGTGTCTCGAAAAAGGCCGTATATGTCCACTGGAAATCATCCAGCCCATCTTCCCCACTTTGGACCTGGTTTTACTGATTTTCGCATCTTTGGACTTGCATTCTCGTTATATCTTGGGCACTGGGCAGCATATCCTACAGTATTTTATCCAATACTTATCATGACTTGACCCGGTATCTGAGATCATGATGCGTGTCATGTGTGGGTGTGACTAACTGAGTTAGACGGTGAATTGTGAACAGACTGGAGTTGAAATCATCTGTGGATTTGCAGCTACAAATCAACCCAACTATAATTATAGCGCTATGAAGCTTTCTCTGCTTTTTGCTGCACTGTAGAACTAGATAAGAGATGTTCATAGTTATCGAAATGTCCTAATGCAAAGCATGCTTTGAAGCACAGTTTCGATATGATGAACTGTCACATGATACAGAATTGTTCCCGATATACCTACGTGATCTTGTTAATGACTCTGCTTCCTAAAAGGATATCTCCACAATAACTATCGATTATAACCACGTATTTTGGCTCGAATTCATCGAAATTTGCATTCTGGGGATATCATGCTTGTTGATGTTCCAACATATAAAATTGAGATGGTGAATTATAGGGTTGTCATGGGAACCAGAAATTCAGCGAGTTATAGGTCGAACACTTTATTCGGAGTAATAGTTATGATTACGTCACAGATATAAGCTACAAATAATCAGGTATGAAAACAAATCCTAAAATCTAGTAGTAGTTACATCCGCATTCCTCAACTTAACTCCACTAATTAACCGAGTTCTGAATAGATGAGTCCTTGTTCGCAATCCTCAAACCCTCACCTCTCCTTACTTCACTCCATATCCTCATTCCCCTCTCTCTTTCCTCATTTCCCTCTGCCTATCCTCAGTCCTCTCTATCCTCACCCACAGTAGCACGAAGTAATAACCATATCCTCGAAGGACTTGATATACACCTCCTCCCCTGACCCATTTAGAATGAGTGAGTCCATGTGGTAACCCTTGGCAACGCAGCAAGGAGCACTCACCTCCTCAGGGAACTGCATGTTCCAGCGGGCCTGCATGAACGCATGCGTGGAATGAACAATCATGCTCGACATGGGGAATGGACACTGACCCACACACCGCCCTATATTCATCTCGGACGGGTAGATAATCTTGCTGTCCCACCCAATTTTCCGGAAAACCAGATGGAAATCCTGGTGATGACAGCCCCGGTTCTCGAAGTGGTTCCGTCCCGCGCGTTCCTGTCCCGATGAGGAGTAGAGGTCCCGAGCAACCAAGTTCTGGTCCCTCTGGTTCATTTCCACCATCTTCCGGAACGGACGGGTCTCGTTGTTCGAAACGTAGAGGACAAGAGAGGGTTCCTTGTCGCTCTGGAAATAATGGAACGTGGAGGTTAGACACGTGTTTCATAGATTTACTCATGCATGTCATACTCTCCATTCTTAGAGGGAGGGAGGGGGATAATTTCTATACCTGGGCTGAGTAGAGTGGCATCAAGCTCTTGTCTGTCCTGAAGCTCCATTCTGAAGCTGAGAAATAAAATTGAATGTACGTGGTTTTTTAATTATATATTAACCCCAAGTAACTGTAAGACACTCTCCTCATGATATTTTGCCCATGTCAGGGCCGATTATCATTATACTCACATGATCTCGCCGGCACATGACTGGTAACAACACACCACACATCAAAGTGGAATATCTCCCGGTACCGTCGCAAACTGTTGAGTGTCCGCTCAGCAGATGTGACCTTCAGTTTTGTCCAACGTCCAGTCTCCGGCTTAGTCAACTAGAGGGGGGGAGGAATATAGAGGTCACTCATTTTGCTATTAGGGGTCTTGGTTATATGGTGAGGAAGAATTCCTGTTTGTTCGAGTATCTATCCCCAGAAATGAGGTCAAGCTACTTCATCTTATTCAATCCCTACTCAAGTTATTATTGATAGTTCCCAGTAAATGACTCTGCTGCTATCTACCCACCAGTTTCGTGTGTCTCCACCGTGTCCCAAACGATATGTCTCCTCCCGACACGTGCTTTATCATGGTTGTACACGTGGTCTTGATGATCAGTACCACGTGACCGCTCCTCCCTTGTCTCAACCCCGTGTCTCTATGTGTCTCATCCGTTGTGTCTCCACCCGATGAGTCGTCTCCATTATCATCGGGGGTGTTGTCGTTGGAGACATCGTCGTGTTTCTCATGATTGTCGTCGTGTTGTGTGGGGGTTGTTGTAGGGTGTAACTTCCCCACGAATATCCGTAGATGTGCTCCTTCACAAATATAGTTGTTATAAGATCGACTGTGTGGGTGTGTAAGGGATAACTGTGTGATGCAATTTAAAAAATTGACCTAGAGTTCGTGGAGCAGAGTTTTTTCTTAAATTCTCGACGATATCCACTTGCAATCTCTCACCTATCACTCTGTCTTCTTCTTTTAGTGATGAGACATTGAACCTCAACTTTGATCTTTGGGGCAGAAGTCGTAGCGGAACGCCCGTTTCTGTTTCACGTCTTTCATCTGCTAAGAAAGGTTTGAAGTGTCTAGAAAAAGTTGGTCAATTTCAATACATAGGTCATCATATATTTTGCATTCTTCAACCCAGTCCAGTTTTTCTAAACTCTGGCCACCTTTTCAACCATTTCTCAATTTTGCAGACTTCGTCATACACAAAACATATATATTTGCCCTCAATTACTCTAGACCCCGATAATCTGGGACAGAATTATCATTTGTTTAGGACAAATTGTGTCGTGTCTATGGGCAATTCATGAAGAAAAACCCTAGTTTATATCAGACTCCCCCATTATACCGTAGGGTTGATCACACGCCCCTAAACACAGAGAATAATCTTGTTATCACGACCGTCTAATTGGCTGTCAAATCAGCAGATTCCTAATCACGATATATAATCGAGTATATGATATAAGTCAATTATACTCCCAAATCAAGGTCTTGTCTAGCTGTATTTGATGCATGTGTAAACTCGTGTCGAGAGAAGTTGGATGTTGGACAGGGTTGGGGGAGGGAGGGGTGTTAGGCATAAGAGAGAGGGAGAGGGGTGTTAGACAGATGGGTCACGGTGATCTCATCCCAACACCGTGATAACACCTGATTACCATTGAGAAAGAGAGCAAGAGAGAGGACTGCCATGAACAATTGAAAAGTTTTGGCAGTTCTTTAGCCACTACTCTGCAGTAAAGAATTTATACACCAAAGGAGAATAGCGTTCATAGCTGAGCACTCCACTTCTAATCTTCAGTGTCACTACTTAGGGATCCCCTCGAGTCTACATGCTGTCGGGTAGATGGTGTGGATCTTTACGGCCAATAATTGAGTAGTTAGACCCCCTCGACGCCTTATGTTGGGAAGATGATGTGGATCTTTAGGGCCACTAATTAATTTATAAAGGTCCTCTCTACCTGCTGTGGGGTAGATGGTGTAGATCTTGTTCGAGTCTTGCTCCTCCTCATCCAGCTCACCAGCACTCCCGCTGTGAAACTTGTGATAGAGCTCGATCAGGTAATCCGGTGTTGATCTCTTCCTGGAGAGAGTGGTGTCAGCGTACTGAGTGGTGTCAGGGTGCAGAGTGGTGTCTGAGCAGAGAGTGGTGCCACGGAAAAAAGGTGTCAAGAAAAAGTGGTGTCAAGAGAAGAATGGGAAGAATGGTGTCAAAGTGTAGACTGTAGACAGTATAGTGGTGTCAGAGTACACTGTGGTGTCAGAGATCAAAGTGGTGTCAGGGTACAAAATGGTGTCAGAGAGTAAACTGGTGTCAGAGTGCAGAGTACAAAGTACTGTCGGGATACAGAGTGGTGTCAGAGTGGTGTCAGGATACAGTGGTGCTACGTACCTGTTCTGTTTACTGGAGCATGTGAAAAACCACTGAGAACTGCAGATGAACAACAAAAACAACTCTCTTCTCATTATATGTTGACACCACTTATAATTGACACCACTGTAACCGATATAGAGGGATCTGCCGGAAGAACGGTTAAACACGAGACAAAATGTTTGTATCAAGTGTATCGAATCACCTGTGTCATTTGATTAATATCGTGTTGTTTAAAGTAGGATTATATTATTAGTTTTTAACTTATATGTCGATTTAATCGTTAGAGATGCTGATGTTACTGCCAGGGAAGGAGCAGTGAGTGCATAATTATGGGTAATTATGAAGGGTAATTGTGATGCTTAGCACCGGTTTTTTGAGAAAATTTGAGTACGAGAAATTTGGAATTTTAACAGCGCCGTCCCAAAATAATTTGTAGAATTTCCGCTCTGATGATGATCTCATATTTTCAACTAAAAAACATCCTCCCTACCCCCACGCTCAAAATTCGGTAAAACTGATATTTCACCCATGATGGTTTCAATTCGTCAAAAGAATAATGTTATCACCACAGTTTTATTGGTGTAGCGACCTAGTACCATATTACAATTGTTGGAATAGGTATATGCTGTATACGCACATATATCTAAATTGAGAAATTTCAGATTATCGAATAAAATTTGACCGGGCGCCGTTTTATCTGCAAATGAAATTTAGAATTTATTAGACAGATTGCCCCTTCTTCGTCTGAATTATTTGAGATTTGTCTAGATAAGGAATAAATTAAATTAGTATTGATTTTTAGTATTGCTTCACCGAAGCGCACGGGCACGAACCAATGAAAACGCGTGATTTTGTCCACGTGTCACACTCTCGACCAATGGGATCGCTCGGCTCATACTAAGAAGCGTAACACCTGTAAATAGCAGGAAGGGGTCGCGTGATTTAGAAGTTGATAATACGTACCGTAAACAATGGCAATAGAATTATGAAGGAGCAAACATGAGATGGAATTATGAAGGAGCAAACATGGGTTCGCGAGTGAAATAATACCGGGCCGTGCGATAAGAAGGCAGGGTCAGAAGTTGATGATAAAGGGTAAAAATTGAGGGGCATTGTGGACCGATTAACGTATTAACTTAATTAAATTGAAGTATTTGAATATGTTTTTACTACTAGGATATGATAATAGATGGTAATTTCCTTGTAATATGTACGTATTGCGCTTTATTGATAATGTGTGAATAGGCTATCAACTTCTGTGACAGAGCGGTCTGTACGGAACCCCACGGTTTCGATTCCTTGTTTAACATGCCGTACAGCAAGGATCTCCACCGTGTTCGATGAATTTTCAGCTGTAAATTTGTGAATTGAATTGTTTTGAAAAACATGTCGGACTTTAATTCAATAGACATATCTCCCACAATATTTGAATTGGAAACTGAATCCACTTTTCAATGAAACTCCTTGCCCACTACGTATTCTGATTCTGGGTTTTTCAATCAATATCCATTGATGTAGCTCATGTTGGAAGAGAAGCTCCGCCATGATGCCGGGTTCTGGAAGTTGGGGAATGGGGAATTGGAAGTGAAGAGATTTCAGGAATTGCAAATTGGTAAGATCACAATGGTTTTACTCATGACTCATCATCACGGACAATCGAATGAAAAACTTTTATGTTGCTCGACAAATTGGTTCTCTCCATTCAGCTCAATTTGATGCACCAATTGACTCACAAAACCTATAAAACTCGATGTGTTATGAAAATTGTCATCCTCCCCAGGTGCCTGACCCTAACGTGTACCACAGATTGGTGATATGTTATCGGATAAAACACAATTCGGTGATAACATCCTTTGGCACAGACCGGAACATGGCAAATCATGAGGTACCACGATTGTGTTGACACCATCATTCATTTATATCCGGGACAGATTTTGATATACCTACCATGCAAATTGGTACACAATCTCTATATCATAATTTGTCAATTTCCACTCATCCACTGATATTATAAATAACAAAATCTCCCACTCCTCAGATTCACCCTTCCCTCCCTTCTCGTCTCACCGTGACGTGCAGTGCAATGCTTGACTCGTGCGATGGTAATTGCACCCCTATACCGTGCAACGCAGTTCCGGGGTTGTTCATCGCGCACGCAAGGTACACACTTACACATCATAACAATGGTATTCATGGTATTGCATACAGCTTAATGAATTTAGAGAGGGAGAATGAGGGGGTTTGTTTCCCAAAGAAAGGGGGGCGTGAGCATAGCTGTTCAACCCGGATGAAATTTACAATTTTCCGCCTTTTTGGTCTGAAGTTAGAATTGATAGCTGCAACTTTTGCTCTGTTTTCCACATTATGACTATCATTGCCATTCAGCCTTAGAACATAAGAAATTTCTAACCTCTCAGCCACCCACCCCCCCTTTTTCTCTTGTTATCTCTCCCACACCGCAAATAACATAACGGTGTTCACATGGCGAAAATACAAAGTTCACTTCGCTTGGTACCACCAAGAATTGACTGGTGCTTCGTCAATTCCCTCTCTCCCTCTCTTCAAGATAAAACATGAGGGGGAGAGAAAGAACGGGTGGCACGATAATAATATGTTAATTTTTTGATAATGAAATCAGTATTATCGTATTAACAAGTGGACATCGTGGGGCAAATTAACGAAATTCGCAGACACAACCGCCTTTCGATAGGTCATAATTATTTTTCATGATCGCATATATGTGTGTGTTAAATCGTTAACACTTCAAACTCTAAATATTCATGAGAAAGGGGGAATATTCCTCACGATAAAAACATTGTTTTATCAAGCCGTAGGAAAACACAATATTGTGAAACTCCGAGTTAGTAGCATGATCTCTTGTCATTAGTTGTGGCACATTATCCGTCGTATCCATCGGAAACAGGCGGTTTGCGTGCATGATCAGCAAAAACAACGAAGTTCAAAAGCTATAAACACCTGGCTGATCAAGCTTTCAGTTTACTTTCCAAATAAAAGCCTTAGTGAAGACCTTAGTGAAGACCTATAGAATATATTCTGAGGGTTCACTGATGAGACTTACACGGCATTGTTATGATTTAGGATCGTGTGATGCAAGGGGAGAAGAGTTCACGCAGGAATTCTTAAGTCCTCGTTAGAATGCCTACGAAACTACTTTAATCCCACGCGCGCGCTTCAGAAAAATGTTTCCGCGCGCGACGCGAATTGGCGAGTGATCCACAGAGAGAAGATTTCTGTGCGACTGGGTGAGGTACGAGTTTTCACCTTCGGTGAAATTTCTAAAAAACCTCTTCATTGCTCTCTGCATCTACACTTCACACAACTTCATCTACACATATGCCATTATTTGTCTCCTAACAAGTATCATCAATATCCACTGACATCACTTTACGTTTTGGCTAAAATCACTTTATCCTGACACCGATTTCAATTACACTTTCACACTACTCTGACACCATTTGACATCCCATTTTGACACCACTATTATACATTCCATTTTGATACCTGTTTGACTCTTACACCACTTCGCATATTGCTCTCTGACACCACTTTCACGCTGACACCGCTTTGCTCTCTGACACCACTTTCGTGCTGACACCACTTTCATGCTGACACTACTTCGTACTCTGACACCACTTTGTACTCTGACACCACTTTGCTCTCTGACACCACTTTACACTTTGACACCACTTTGTCTCTGACGCCATTTTGTCTCTGACACCATTTTGTCTCTGACACCACTTTGTCTCAGACACCACTTTGTCTCAGACACCACTTTACACTCTGACACTTTACACTCTGACACCACTTTCCACTCTGACACCACTTTCACGCTGACACCACTTTGAACTCTGACACCACTTTCACGCTGACACTACTTTGTACTCTGACGCCACTTTCACGCTGACACCACTTCACCATTGACACCACTCAACTCTGACAGTATGACATCACCTTACTCAGACACACTCCATTCTTACAACACCCCAACTTCATTTTACGACTCAAATATGACACAAAGTAATTCTTATCTCTTTTTTGAAACAATTTCGATTTACACACACCAATTTACTCTGCAAACATATAATTATTGTTTGATGAGTTAAACAAAACCCGGTTTAAGATAAAATTTGAAA
This sequence comes from Beroe ovata, assembly GCA_946803715.1. Taxonomy (NCBI): domain Eukaryota; kingdom Metazoa; phylum Ctenophora; class Nuda; order Beroida; family Beroidae; genus Beroe; species Beroe ovata. The sequence goes on from CAMPET010000137.1 coordinate 139,231, forward strand.
CAGGTCAATACGCTTTAATGTTTCCCAATATAATGACCGCTTAATATAACAAAAGAAAACAATGATGTGTTTCAAATTTGCCCCGTACTCGAATACACCTGTCACTAAGCCCGATATCAACAAATGGGATTAAGGAGTGAGGGGGAGAGGAGAGTGGTTGAGAGTGGTGATGCATCCCCGTGCTAATTGGACACCCATTATACCGCGCATCCGGGTGCCTGGTTTATGAAGGAGCAGAGTGACTGGTGTATCGTTTATGAAGGACTTGTTACTGGTAAATGACTGGCGTCCAGTTGGAGAACGCTTGAGTTTGATCTTTTGTGGGTTTGAGGCCCCGTCTCAAAGCCGACCATGGAACACAGCTCTTCAAAGGCACTAAACATTTCATAAAACGATTTAAACAGCACCTCTTTCGAGGTTCGTGAAATTCAATTGTAAATAACCACACTTAGAAACAATTAGCCAATTTATCTGATCTCATCTTTTCAAAATTTGGGACAAAGAGCCCCCCTCTGTTTTCCCGAACTAACTTCCATTCTGACACTTTCAACCCAGACACTCGGCATATTACTCCAGACAAACACACACGAGCCACGTGTTCCAGATAATATCTAGTTGGTCAAACACACACTGGGGGGGGGGTATTCTTCTCTTTCATCTCGACTGATTTGGTGTGTAATTCTACTGATATAACACAACTTTTCACAGTCTGCAGCACTCACAAAAGCTTGTTATGAAGGTTTGTGTGTGTGCGGGAGGGTGCAAACAATACTAGAACTAGTTTAGCACCTATGAAGGAGGTATGTATTATGAAGATAGCCAGCGCCTTTTGCGGCTTCTAACGCGATAAATGAACCTTGATTAAGTGATAAGGGGGTGAAAGGGTTTCACTTTGTAACGAGTCTTTATATACAAATGAATGGTCTTCATGGAAACATGAAACAATTATGGTTGGACGTGAGATCCACTGTAAATCTGGTAAGGGTAGAGAGATGGAAGTAGACTCCTTTTGTGTCTGGATTTGGGAAATTCATGCTGAGATGAGGAGAGGGATCAAGAAGAAAGAAAGTGGTTGAGGTTGGCAACGTGTCCACTGCAATTGAGCAGCGGATGATATTCATTTTAGAACTAGATGAACAGTGGTGAGATATAGATTTTGAGGGAGGGATAATTTTGAGAACTGTAGCCGGTGTTTACAGGTTAAATTTTATCCGATACCTATTTCATCTGGTGGCTGGGTAGTTAAACAAGGTAAGTCGTGGAAAACAAATCTGCTGTCATTTTGAACAAATGGCCAAATTGCCCGAGTTAAACTGGTGTTAAACTGCGATGAGGGAAAGTTAGAGTTAAAATTTCCTGAAAAAAGGGATGTCTAATTTAAATATCCATCCTGAGGATATAAATATGGGTATATTCCTAATTCTGTCACGCATATGGCAGTTTTGGGGTTAAAACAGTGTTTATGTCAACAAAGCCGGAGGCCTGTGACCACTGTTCCCCAAAACACCGGCATGATTATGCGTGTCTGGTTGTGTGTGTGTGTTTGTTATGCGTTTTTGTGGATAAATATTTAGCAATGTTGGGTAGGGCTCGTATGACACATGTGAAAACTCGTTGATTGACACCTTGTCATCTTGATCAGATGATTGGATAAGGAGGACTGCAAAAACACGTGGCCAATTCGGTGTATCTTGCTTGACGTCCGTCTTGTCAAAAACAAGTTTTCCAATCAGAGGGATAGTCTAGACTCACCATTCTCCGTTTGGACAAGCATGCAATTGTGTTCCAAATATCCCATTGTGTTTGTGTGTGAATATTCCCCGTCATGTATCATTTTCCACAAAAACATACACATGTTGCATGTGAGTCACGTGATTTTCCCACCCACTTAGCTCATGCTATGATGACATTTTTGCTCCTTCTCCAATGTTTTTCCCCGATTGCTGGGGTGAACTTGTGCGGGGTGAAGTTGAGTTCACGCTCGGCACGCGCTCAAATTGCATTTTAGCACTTGGCATCTCATACCGCGTGGTTCTCACATCACGTGACCCGGGTAATCTGTGGCACGTGCTAAGTGCCGTTGCCATAGAGAGAGCGCATGCGAGATCACGTGATCAGTGTCATATCACGTGTTCTCCGTTATTCGAGTGGAGGTGTTCTGAGGTTTTTATACTGTTCATCCCGGTTCCTGTCATTCGTATCCAATTTATAAACCGACTGTCGCCCCCGAAAAACATCAGTCTTATCACACTTATTGACACACTTCGTTTGTTCACGACTCCCGTTTTCCTTCGTTCAGCTTTACACCATGGTTGCTCAAGTTGACCCGGACCCTCTTCACCCATTCTCAATTGAGTATCTGCTCAACTCAACGCCCAAACCCAAGAAACCTCTATTCTCGTACAACGCCCTCATTGCCATGGCGATTTCGCAGAGTTCCAACAAGAAACTGACTCTAGCAGAGATATACGACTTCATAGTGCAGACTTTCCCATACTACAAGGATAACAAGAAGGGATGGCAGAATAGCATCAGGCACAACCTCAGCCTCAACAAATGCTTCATCAAGGTAACCATCACACCTGGTCTTGTTTTTCTCTCCCCATCTCTCGTTGCTTAGCAACGCACGTGTTTATGGTGTAGATTGTTGCTAGCAACCCAATATTATCCTCGTATCAATTGTAGGTTCCTCGCCACTACAATGACCCTGGAAAGGGCAACTATTGGATGCTGAACCCGGCTTCTGACGAGGTGTTCATTGGAGGAAAACTGAGGAGACGAGGAGGAGGAAAAGAAGAGAGGTGAGGACCAGACATCAGCTTCATTCATCCTCATCCAGACATCATTCTTCGTCATCCATGATCGATCATCATTCTTATCTGTCAATCATGTCACAGTCGTGTTATTGATTGATCGATTGCAAGACTGTCAAGCACGTCATACTTATAATATCCAATCCAACCCGATCGTTTCTCCTCATTGATCCAAGTCATGATCATGCGATTTGCTTGTTTTCCAGCTCACCCATATGTCTCTTTCTCTCAGATACCTCCATCTCAAGACTCGTACATCTCCACGTGTTGTGACATCCCTATCATCGCGTGACGTCACGCCATGCCGGCGTGATCACTACTCTCCCTACAACCGCCAGACATCACACAGACACCACGCGGGTTACCATGACAACAACATCGATACACGCGGCGGGAGCTTTCTCTACGATCACCACACGAGATTCCTTGCTCCGTTGCAAAGTTATCTCCCTGTTCCCTCCTCCCCTCCCGAACTGAGCCCGATTGTGAACACCGGCAGCAGCACTGGCAGCAGCTCCCCGGGTTCACTCACATCACCGCAACACTCCCCGGGACAGATAATGACGTCACCCCCCTGCATCTCTCAGAGCATGCTGAGATCAGCGCTTCCCTCACAGATCACTCCCCTCAGAAGCCCACTGACCCTCAGCAGCACCATAGCAACTCTTCCCCCTAATCTCAGCACTCACATTTCTCGTCCCGGACAAGCTATCACCACTCCAACAGACTTTCTCATTGCATCTGGGCGGAGTCACGTGATTCAGAGCAGTGCTGTGATTGGCTTGCCATTCGTGCATCACCCAGTTCCACAGAAGGTCGGGCAGAGAATTCAGTGAGCTCACATGAGAGGGACATTTTACTCGTTGTTTTGCTGAAATTTCTTCAGACTCGCAACTGACCATTTTTCAAGGTTATTATATATGTTTGTTATTATATATGTTATGCTATTTTCAAGTTTGGATGTGTAAATATCAGGCAATTACAAAAAGTACGGATACTCAAAGCTTTTCTCTTGTTAATAGTAGTTTATCTATTGGGAAAGTCCTGAAAATTCTCGGAAAAATCCATAGATCTTTAGACATAAATCGTTGAGAACATTCACAGTTGACAGGTGAAACTGTCACATTTCACAAGTTCACCATCTGGTGAAGCGAGAGAGAGAGAAGTATAGCTCATTCTGCAGGTGACCTATTATAAGCATCGATGCACCTACTCCTTCATAAAGAATGTTGAGAGCCCCGATGCATAGAGGGGGACAGGTGATAACAATTGATTCACAATAATAGACTCCACTGCTGACACCTGTTTACCTGCGACCGTGAACTGTCACCAAGGTGTCAAAATGTTCGTCTTATATTCTACACTTCATCGCACTGCAGAAGTTAATCATATATTCCCGAAATCTACTTTCATTGATTAACATTGTTTGATTGGAGTTATCATATCTAGGTTGCGACATGAAGACCCTCATGTTTGTAAGTAAAAGTGCAAATCTTCCCTATTCCCAGAAAATGTTTCCATACTTCTCTTTCAGTCTCTTCTCCATTCTGTCATTCACTTGTCTCCCTTCTTCCCACCCTCTCTTGCCCTACCCCCTCTCACTTTTTCTCGCGAAAAAAGATTTCCTTGCGTTTCACTAATATATCCATGTCTCGGTTTCAGGCCACCTCTCTCCTTCTCCTTCTCTCGCCCAAAGTGAATGGGGCTGATTGTCCCGACTGCAGTGGCTGGACGGGTACCCTCGAGAAGATATGTGGTATTGACGGTGTGACATATGCGAGTCAGTGCGAGCTATTCGTGGCCCTGTGTCATCAAGAAATGGTAGTTGCAGATACGAGCATGGATATCAATTCTTATGCCCCGTTCATTAACGTGGCTAGTCAAGCGTTCATCGCCTACAAGGGCGAATGTGACACAGGGGGAGGTGGTGGTTCCTGCCCGCTTGACTCTGACTGTGCTGGGGCTGGGGGTGGACCCATCTGTGACTCAAGTCTCACGGAGTACACCAGCAGTTGTGAGCTGGTACAGCACTTGTGTCACAATGGCATTCTCTCGTACGATGACTCCACTGTGTTTAGCGCCATGACTGATGCTGAGTATTTCAATGAGATCCAGAGTTGGGTTCAGTGGCGGGGACCGTGCAATGGGCCATGTGATGTCGGGAAAATGTCGAGTACTGGCTCTTATCCGTGTGTAGATTGTGGTCCAGGCACTTACCAAGATACAACTGGACAAGCAACGTGCATGCCATGTCCCAAAGGAACATACCAGACTGCTAGTGGAGCTGCATCCTGTGACACTTGTCCAGGCTCGAAGACGACCACAAACGCTGGCTCTTCCTCTGATAGTGACTGCAGAGATGGCTGTCAACCTGGAACATTCTCTGGTACTGGCTTGGAACCTTGTCATATCTGCCCAGCAGGGTCTCATCAAAGTTCCCCCGGAGCGAATACCTGTATCATATGTACTCCAGGAAGTTACAGCTCTTCAGACGGCTCTGCATCATGTGATGCATGTCCTGCTGGACAGTATTCTAGTGATTCTGGCAGCACATCTTGCTCTGATTGTGCAGCTGGGACAGCAGCTCCAAATCCATCAAGTGCTGATTGCCAGAAATGTGGTCCAGGAACTTTCTCCTCCAATGATGGGGCTTCTGGATGTGATCTCTGTGCTAAAGGTAGCTACAGCGACGGAGATGAGAACACTTCCTGCCAAGATTGTGGGGCCGGATACTACACTGACGAGACAGGGAGCGATGAATGTGAGGCATGCCCCACTGGAACCTACACTGACACCACAGGATCAGTCTCCTGCACGAAATGTGCTGCAGGCAGTTACTCAGACGCAACTGCGAGTCAGCAATGCACATCATGCCCAGTAGGGCACATATCTGATGCTGGTGCTGTCTCCTGTACGGCGTGTCCTGCCGGTAGCAAGAGCTCCAACAACCAGTGTGTGACATGCCCAGTTAACACCTACAGCACCGGTGCTACTGACACCTGCACCCCCTGTGCAGGTGACGAGGTTGCCCCAGCTGGGAGTTCAGCCTGTTTATCTTGTGGGGCGGGCAGCTTTATCAACCCTGCCGGAAACTGTGAACAGTGCCCGCCCGGGTTCTACTCGGATACTGCCGGTGCATCATCCTGCACGGCGTGTCCTAGTGGCTCATTTAGCGCCAACTTAGGCTCCACCTCGTGTCAGCAATGCGGCATCGGTCACTATAGCAACTCAGCAGACGCCACATCTTGCACTATGTGTGCACCTGGGTCTTACAACGACCAGAGTGGACAGAGTGCGTGCACGCTGTGCCCCACTGGGACATTCTCACCGGTAGCCGGGAGTGACGTTTGTCTCGACTGCGGCCCCGGTACCTTTGCCAACGAGACAGGGTCCAGTTCATGTGCTGTGTGCTCCGAGGGATACTTCCAGGATGGGAGCGGGGCAGATGGGTGCAAAGCGTGCCCCGCCGGGTCGTACAATGATGAAACCGGGCAGTCAGCCTGTAAACAGTGTGTTGCGGGTAAGTACAGCGCTGCCCCGGGCATGAAGGTGTGTGCAGTGTGTGGGAAGGGTACTTACAGTGCAGCTGCTGGTCAGTCCTCATGCAGTGCGTGTGCAGTGGGTACTTACAGTATGAATGAGGGAGCCACCACCTGTGCCCAATGCCCAGCGGGCACGTTTGCTGAAAACGAGGGAGCACATATCTGTGTCCAATGCCCGAAGGGCCACATCTCTGCAGGCACCACATGTACAGAATGCCCCAAGGGACAGTATGCATCAAATATTGGGTCACACACATGTAGTGACTGCGCTGCAGGCCACTTTGCAAGTGACACGGGAAGTGCCATGTGTGAACCATGTGACCCAGGTACTTACAGCTCCCAGTCCGGGCAGGAGTCCTGCACCACGTGTCCAGCGGGTACATTCGCATCTGGAGAGGGGAGCACCACGTGTACAGACTGTGACGCCGGCTACACATCACTCAGTGGAGCTAGCTCATGCAGTCAGTGCCCGGCGGGTCAGTACTCTGATCACACTGCTGCACAGTCCTGTACTGACTGTCCTCCTGGGCAGTACTCCCCCTCCCCCGGCGCCACGCAGTGCACACCCTGTGATATGGGAGAGTTCACGGACTCTGCAGGGTCAGATGACTGCTCTGCGTGTCCTGCCGGATCCATCTCATTTGCCCAGGGGTCCACTTCCTGTCGATACTGCTCCAGAGGATCTCACCCTAACGCAGACAACACAGCTTGTGTGAAGTGCGATGCTGGACACTACGCTGACACTGACGGATCACTGACGTGCAGTGAGTGTCCCGCCGGTACTTACAACCCTAACGTAGGGTCTAGTGGGTGTCAGGACTGTCCAGCAGGCTCGTATTCCACACCCGGCTCAACCGCGTGCACAACGTGTCCCGCAGGGTCGTTCTCAGCTTCACCGGGCAGCGGGAGTTGTGATCAGTGCACGTACGGGACATACCAGGACCAAAGTGGACAGACCAGCTGTGAGTTGTGTCCAGCTGGTACCGCTAACCACTTCCTCGGACAGACCACGTGTAGACCATGTGGAGCGGGAGCCATCTCCAGGACCGCCGGGAAAAAGTACTGTGAGCTCTGCCCTGCAGGGTCATACACACCGGATACTGGTCATACGTCATGTATCCTCTGCCCGCTGGGTGAGTATAACCCGTATGCCGCTCAGAAATCTTGCAAAAGCTGCCCCAACGGACAGGTAGCTCCACGAGAAGGCATGACATCGTGTGAAGTGTGTGAAGCAGGGAGTTTTAGCATCGGGCATGGTAACTCGGCCTGCAGCATGTGCAAGCCTGGGTATTACAATGACGTGAGGGGCAGTAACTCGTGTACTGCTTGTCCGGCTGGGCAATACGCAGTTGATGCTGGGTCCACCCAGTGTGAGCCGTGCCCTGTGGGATCCTTCTCAGCGACCGAGGGTTCATCCTCATGCGAGGTCTGTGCGAACAGCATTAACCAGGACATAGGGCAGTCCCGGTGTGTGCCCTGCCGAGATGGAACTGAACCTATCCAGAGCTCGACTGAGTGTGAGCCGTCCAACCTGGCTCTGGGACGACCAGTCACACAGTCCACCACAACTACTGATAACACGCGGGGACATGCGACCCATGCCACTGACGGCAGAAGGACCTCCCTGTACAGCTACAACACGTGCACAATGACTGCAAGTGAAAAACAGCCCTGGATCAAGGTAAGACTGGAGAAAACACGACGAATAGTTGAGGTTGTCATCTACAACAGGGCTGACTGCTGTTCCGATAGGCTGGATGGGTTCCAAGTTCACGTGGGCATCACGGGTACAGCATCAGACCCTGTGTGCGGGGGCCCGCTCAACTCAGCCGACTTCGCACGCTCTGCTAAGCACGTGCACTGTAACAGGTACGGCGGGGAGATTGCCGATTTTATCTCTCTCCACCATCCTGACAGCTCTACTGACAAGATCCTGACGGTGTGCGAGATTGAGGCTTACTCCGAGTTTCTCGACACGCCCTGTCCAGCTGGCTACTACTCGGAAACCGGAAACAGACCGTGCGAGCCATGTCGCGCCGGATCTTACGTCTCCAACGGGAGGTGTCTCGAGTGTCCCCGGGGCACCTACTCCAGCCAGGATCAAGCCACAAAGTGCTTGGATTGTCCCTTCGGACACACCACATACAGACCTGATACAAGCAAGTGCTACGGTCCGACCCTCTCCACGACATATATCGGTGTGACGTACACGAGGCACACCCGTCTCCCTGAGCTGGGTGCACCTCTAGCGGGAAGAACACTCACCTGGACTGCGCCCCTCGGCATCTGGATGTTGTTCAGATCCGAGTACTATAAGGAGTTGGGCGCAATAGTTCCGCTCCTGAGTAATACGGTAAGAACAGCCGCCAAGTCCATCTACCCTATCATCACGGACGCATTTTGCTACACCCCGAGAGACAGGGGAGCCTCATTCACAGGGTTAATCTCTACTACGAAGAGCGGGAAAACATGTGCTAAATGGAATGGGTTCGGTCTCTCCGGACACAACTACTGCAGGAACCCCAACAATGCTCTCAGTGGTCCGTGGTGTTACACCGACAGCAGCTGGGAGTACTGCGACATTCCCAAGTGTATCCATGATGTGGAGTGTTACACTGATCAGGGGCATACTTACCGGGGCACTGTCGAGAGAACTGAGGGTGGGAGTTTGTGTGACAGATGGGACGACACCGGTGACAGGTACTGTCGAAATGATGCCGCTACAGACTTCGCTAAGCCGTGGTGCCGGGTGAACGGTGTCAAGAAACCATGTGCTGTGGACAAGTGTGAGCGAGACTGCGCGGACCCTAGGTCGGGCCAGTGGGGCAGGTTCCAAGCGAAGGGAACGGGAATGTGCTGGGACATTGCTGGACATGGTACCTCCGCTCGGAGCACAAGGTCCAACCTTCAGATGAACAATTGTGAGGTGCCGCATGATGATAATACCGACCATGTGTTCAAAATGAACAGCAACGGGTTCATCATCAACAAGAACTCGCAGTTGTGCGTCAACCTGTGGGGAGATCGAGAAACCGACAACAGAGTAAACTACAACCTGTGGACGTGTCAGTACTCTGACTCCAACACCGACCAGAAGTTCGATCTGGACTGGCACCCATCCGACAGCTGTGCGTTCCGGGTGCGAAACAGAGCTACAAACAAGTGTATCGATGCCGAGGGTAAGCAAGATGATGACATTGAAACGAACGTGATGCAGTATTCGTGCAAAGACGGCGACGATGACGACCATTGGTACTACTTCCTTCCCACTGAGGATCGGGTGTGCTCGTATGAGCTACGGAATAACGCTCAGTTGTGGGGCAACAGCCCTGATGGTGACACCATCTACAACACGCTCTACGCGGCTCAATCCGCGTGCAGTAGGCTGGGTGAGAGGTGTGGCGGGGTGTACAAAGACACGACGTACCACAACAAGTTCCACCTCAGAACAGAGCGGAGGACGTTCTACCAGAATCGGTACCAGGCGTGGGTTAAACAGGACTGCAATGATGCCAGATTTGATTATTTCGAGCAGAAGTTCTACGATGATCAGTAGATGGTGGGATAGTTTTCATTACTTCATCTGAAATCTTGGGATCTGCAGTTCTGTCAATAGATTCTCAATTTGATAAGTCATACCCCGTATAATAAAATCTTGGTTTATCTCGAGTTTACATAAGTCACAGAAATGAGAAAACATAAATTCGGTTATTGTGCATATTATTCTTCGAAAAATCATGGACCAAACAAAATTCTCAGACTCAAAACTAAAGTATGCCTCTAGAACTCTATTAGTATAGTCTCAAATTTTCCACACAAACACACACACACCAAGCGGAATTCCGCCATATCATCTACCGAGGTAGTTTTGCAGCGGGTCTCCTTGGAAACTGTCCATCGTATTATACTGTCTCGCAGGTCATATATTGTATCATTCAGCTGGTAAGTGTATCCGACAGTTTCTTCAGATGATAATTCTCCTGCTCCAAACTCTGATTCACCACACTCAGCTCCTCCACCTGGATTGACAGGTTCTTTGCTTTCCTCTCGAGCACCTGTGTTCTGATATCCGATTCACTTAGTCTATCCAGGGCATCACGGAGTTTCCGACTGAATGAAGTGCTGTCAACCTCCAGTCGGTCTTGTAGTTCATTTAGTTTAGACTGAAGTGTCCTTCCGTCTTGAACGGAACGCACCAACTTAGCTTTCAGCTTCTGTCTATCCAGTTTTATCGTCTGGATGATTTTGTTTGCTTGTGGGAATTGGGGAGGTGAAGTGGCCCTCTCGTCCTCAAATGATACACTCGGGCTGCTGCTATCGTCCTCCGACCACCCTTTGAAGAAGGATTCCTCGATGAACTTAATCTCACTTTGTAACTTTGCCACTTGGTCCAACAAACTCTTGATCTGGCCAGATTTTTCTGCACTTTCCTCTCCCAGTTTTGTTTTTTCCTCGTCAGCGTGCCGGTAGTTTGTCGACAAGACGTGAGCGTCTCTCTTCACCGTATCAACATCACTTTTGAGACTCACAATGTCTCTATTTTTCTCCTCCAACGTTTCCTCTAATTTTGTATGAGACTTCACCAATTCCGACAACCTACTCTCCATTGTCTCCTTCTCCCTTTCCATATTCGATATTTGGCTCCTCAGATCTGTCTTATCTCCCTCCAGATTCTTGATAGTCCCCTCCAACGCTTCAATCTGTCCACTGAGCTGAGCGATTTTCTGGTTTTCCGTCTCCAACGCCATTTTATCCCGTCGAATTTCCCCTATCTCCGTCTCAAGATCTCGTGCATGTTGCTCTGCTGCCACAATTATCTGGGTCTTTTCCACGCTGTCTTTCTCCAAAGCTTTCACCTGGCCCTCCAAAAAACAACAGTTTTCCTCGACTGTAGTTACCCGGCTTTGTAGCATGGCATTCTCTGCACTCCCTGTTTCGAGCTCCAGTTTCAGCTTCTCAACATTGTTGCTGAGAAGAGAGTTCCGTTCCTCCAATTCTTCCTTCGTATTGGAACTCTTCTCCGCGGCATCCTTGAGTTTCTCATTGAGATCATCAATCTCACGCTCCAAATCTTCCTTATCCCTCCTAAAATCCTCGAGCGTGATCAGCGTATCCTCAATCGTACACCGGAAGGCTTTTTTCTCCTCGTGATAAAAATCCTCCACCTGTCTCAACTTGAGCCCCACTCCCTCTAGTCGGGCTATCTCCTGTTTACACTCATAATTCTCCGCAGACATCTCTCTCAGCTGTTTTTCCAGGGCGAGCATCCGTTTCGAACTCGATATACTGCCCTTCAACTCTGCTCTTAGTTCAGCGTTTTCTTCCTCTAGTTCCGTCAGTAATTCTCTACTAGCCCTCAAAGTTGCCGCTTCGGTGTGATATGCACTGTCAGCAGCAGTCACACTCTTTTCAGATTTACCACCTGGTGTTTTTGTAACATATTCTCGGACTGGCTCGAGAATTGTGTCTTTGTGCGGGGTGAAGCCGCGTGACGATTGGGGTGATATCTTTTGTCTCGGAGTAGAGGGTGTTCGAGAAGGAGGGGTGGGGAGATGCGTTGTCATGGCAACGTGGGATGGAGGAGAGGGGTGTTGTGTTGTCATGGAGATGTTGACAGGGTCGCCACCTGGTGTCAGCGTGTTGTCGTCAAGTGTGGCGTCATCAATGGGGCGGTGTGGTTTCTGGGGTGTGGTCAGTTTTTCTATCATCTCTTGCAGATTACTACCTGAAAATGTGAAGTTGTGAGTCAAGAGTTTTATGTTGATAGAATGATTCCCATGATTGTAATGGAAAATCGGAAGTTTCAAGTTCCTCGACTTCATTTCTATCTCCGACCTCCCCCATAGCGAACCTTTTGACGAGAGCAGATCCAGTTGTTCGGTAAGGTGGTTGTTGATGTTGTTCAGCCTGGCAATCTCCTTGTTTGCGTCCCTCTCCCTTTTAATTGACCTTAAAAATGTTTGGATTGTGGAATTGATCAGCAGAAATCTCCTGTGACCACGCCCTTTTTTCCATCTACGTCCGGATGATAATCATACCTATCTGATCTCTGAGTAAGCTGGGTGAGTGAAGTGACACAGCTCTGTTCACTATCTGACACTCCCCCCTCATCCAGCACACTTCCCGCCACACTGGTGCTATAGTTACTGCAGCTGGTTGTCGTGGCAACGCTCACATTCGTGTACTTGGCTAACTCTTCCTTGTGTTTGCACCTCTTCCTCTTTCCTATAGTGGTGAGAGTGTGAGAGTATACTCATTTATAGGAGTGGTGTGTCTAGTGATGTGTCAAGATTTGGAGTTTTGGATGGGCTTGTCGCTCTCATCAATACATCATGGTAGATCAGGGTTTTACCTTTCTTAGGAGACGTTTTCCCAGGTCTTATCAGGCTGATGGAGAGTGGCTCTCTCTTCTTCCCCTCTGGTGTTGGTGTCACCATGGTGTCAGCCTTGTTGTTGTTGTCATGGTGACGCGTCTCAGTCTTTGTTTTCGGAGTCTTGCCGCACCTTCCACATGACTCCTGAGATAAATGTAGTGATCTTGGCAGTGATCTTGGCAGTGATCTTGGCAGTGATGATTTTGAGAGACCAGTGACCGCAAAGGAAGGAACATCTTTGCTGACAGTCTTTTGAGAAAAACTTGTTCTGAAAGTGATCTTATGTAACTTTCTTTACCTCTTTGCTCTGTCGAGATGCTGCTCGTTTTTGGACGTGTCTGTTCTCTTTTCCCTCATCTGCATTCATCATCACAAGAGATAAACTGGAGGATTTTGATTTAAAATCATCGAATAGAAATGATTCCGATCTGAGACAGCCCTAAAGTCGTCCAAAGGGATGGATTTTATTCGACAAAGTAAGTATAATGCTCAACAAAACTTGTCTAGGATTTAAAACCTAGCTCCAAAACCAGTGAAATCTACACCACCGCAGTGTGCATGTTCAGTAGTTATCAGGTGAAATTTGACACTGTTTATTCAAACTCACAGGGTTTAGCGGGCACTCACTCAAATTATGAGGGAACTCAAATAAGGGGTTCCTAATTCACGGGTTGAATATAATACCAGGGATTAATAATTCGAATGAAGTAAGTATAAGGTTTTAAGAATTAAACAATTGTGTTTGATATGGTAAACTTGGATAGAGTTCAATGACGAAATAAATGGCTGTTTAGGCTACCAGAATGTAAGATCAAGGTAAGAGTCCCCACTCATGGACAAGCTATACAAGCTGCAAATTTCAAATTACCGCCTGTTATAATCACTCAAGAGAGGGCCGGGGGTTGTACATTAGCAACACATATCAGTTACCATAGCAACGCGGTGTCATGAAACTCTGGTGATTACCCTCTTCCTGACAGCCTGTGATTGGTGCTTGTGATCGATTATAAGCTGTTAGCGATAATTGTAAAATCTATTCCGGTAAATCTTGCATATAGATCCATTTATTATGGTAAAAATTGAGTATATATCATGGTTCCTATTAATAAAGTTCGGATATGATAAACCATGAAGTTTGTTGCCCTATTATGATAATGTGGTTGAATATTATAGGATGATTGGATAGGATAATGGGAGCCCCTCTTCACTTTGACGAAGTGGGCTTGGCTCAGACCCAAGAGAGAAGTGGTCAATTAGAGAGTCTCTAATAGAGATTGAGTCCTTATGCCGCAGGATATAGTTGCATGGATATGGTCGATATTATAATATGGGCCTGTTATACCACATGGGGGATACAATTCAACAAACATACTTCAATCGGATTACCTGTCAACTGACAAGCTCAAAAACAAAATAGATCGGAAAAAGAACTGGATCAAAACAAGCAAATTCCCTTCTCCACTCTCGAATAAATATAGCTTTTCATAAAGTCCTGCATGCTGAAACGGTGCTCCGCAGTTAGAATTCTGTCAGTGCTTGCTGGGAAGTGAACACAAAAACAAGGATCCATTTTGTGTGAAGTGTAAAAACTTGGAATTGCTTGTCACAGCTTCCATAATATCTTGATAACTCAAGCACTGTGGGATACCGCAGTTGAAGCAGGTATAATTTTGGGATGATCAAATTCAAAATTCATCAGATTTATCATTTTTCACTGACAGACGTTTTTTCCCACGCTGAGGCGGATTTTTGATCGAAAAATGCGCGAGTTTTAGAAAGCATAACCACTGTAGTTTATGCTCAACGCTGAGGAGCTGCAGAAGTATCTGCATAATGTGTGGGAAAACTCTTTTTTCAGACTGGAAAAGGATGGAAATTGTCTTGTGATTTGGGACAGTATTATACCTTGACACCAGTTTATCTTGACACTGGTACCTATATCTTGACACCACTTTTGCCTGACACCACTCTCCCTTGACACTGGTATACCTTTACACCAATTTTTGTCTGACATCCCTTTTACTTCACACATACACACACACCGACACACACACACACACACACACACACTCACACTGGGACCAGCAGGAACTGAACACTGTTTTTGGAGGACCCCCTCGTACAGTTTGGCGGCAGGTAAATGCTCTATTTCGAAGAAAAACTGTCCCTGAGTGTAACTTTGANTTTCGCATGGCGGTCCTGAATTCCCATCCCTCACATGATACCCACATTTTCCAACCTCACTCTCATTATCGTCATATGTTTGTTTTGTCACGTAATGTTTGTTGCTGTTACCATGCCACAGCACATCACGTGACGCGTTTCACTCACGTGTTCATCGACAATTGTCGGTACAGCCCAAGCTAATGCTTATCAAATGCAGCCCCTATCCTGAGAATTGGAGTGGTTACCATGGTAACGGACTGCGCTTCCCTTCATTACTCCGCACCACGTGACTCTGAATTATGAGATACTGAAATCAAATTCGACTCCACAAGTTGATTACCGTCCTAACTGTAGTTTGATTTCTTCATCTATCGGCAGTCGACAGCGACAGTAAAGTTATCTTCGAAGAATGCCTTTTCTAGGTAAGAATATTTTCAAATCTTTCAACTCAATTTGTCAAAGTTGTCAAAACATCGCTTAAGTTTTCATTTAGCCACATTTTTCATTCTTTATTCAACACAAAAATTACTTAAATCCTCATCATAATGTGATCCACCAAAATGTTTAATGCAAAAAATATCCTCGAAATTGGTCCAAGTCCACCTCTATGTTCCCACCGCCCCAATCCATCTCTCCTGTCATCAATCACGCGTGTTTTTCTACCACCCTAACACATGGAACACGTGTTAGCACACATGCTCTTCACATCCTCATTCCAGCAGTGGTTCTTCCCGTACGCACCGCAAAACTCCACATCCACATCCACACACCGGCAATCATCGCACGATTCCCGACAATTTCGAGCCACGTGCCCATCAGAACAGTACCCCATCCGCGCACTGAAAAAACAGTACATATCGGAGAAGACATTCCTACATGCAGCACCCCCGGGCGTGCACAACCCACATGTTTTCTTACACATGTTTGCCATCACTTCCACTGGACAATAGGTGGAGTCGCAGTTCTCCGCCTCGTCACGGCATTGGTCCGTTTCCGGTTCCGATCCGATGATATCGTCCTGGTCCGGATGGGTGATCAGACGGTTTGAAATGGCCGCCATGGCGCTCTGAAGAGTTTCCTGAGTCCACTGTGTTACCATGGAGATGACTTCGTCAATTATGAAGACACTGGTGTCGAGTTCAGTGGATTGAGAACTGTCAGTGTCGTCAAATGCATCTACTGACTCAGTGCCTGAATCAGTCTCATCAACACTCTCAGTTGACATATCTGAGACATCAACCGATTCAGTGACTTGCTCATCAGCTTCATCAAAACCCTCAGTCATCACATCACCGTGATCATCTGTTGGTAAATAGGAGTCATCGACACTTTCTGTGATTGCGGCTGATTCATCTGAGACATCGACTTCTTCAGTAGAGTGTTCTAGTAGTTCTGTCGATAATTCAGTTGATTCCTCTATGATTTCGGTTGACTCATCGAAGGCTTCTGTCGACTCTTCAATAAGCTCAGTTGACTCATCAATAAGCTCAGTTGACTCATCAATAAGCTCAGTTGACTCATCAATAAGCTCAGTCGATTCTTCAATAAGCTCAGTCGATTCTTCAATAAGCTCAGTTGACTCATCAATAATCTCAGTTGACTCATCAATGAGCTCAGTTGACTCTTCAATAAGCTCAGTCGATAATTTACCGATACTGTCAAGATTCTCAGTTGATCCCTCAACTCCATCCACCGCTACTGTGGACTTTTCATCAGTAACTTCCCCAGCTGTAGACTCCACTGTTGCTCCCTCATCATCTCCTTCACTTGCTCCTTCATCAATATCCCTAGCCTCAGCATCTACCAGTGACTTCATGGCGAGCTCATTTGCTCCCATACAATCCATGATCACGGCCAGTCTCCCACTTCCCACCCCGTGCACAATGTCGCCGACTTCACTGCCCTTCAATTCACAGGCCTCAGTGCGGGGGTTCCACGCGATAGCGAAACATGTATCGGTCTTGTCTTGGCACTGCTCGATACAGTTGAACACGGAGCCGACTCCATTGATTGTGAGGATTGTGGGCCCGAGGAGGAAAGTGTCCTCCATGATACAGGCGTCATCTGAAACGGAGAAAGGGGAGTCAGAGGGAGAGAGAGAGAGAGAGGGAGTGTGAGAGGGGGAGTCAGAGGGGGAGTTTGGGAGAGGGAGTGAGAGTGGTGGAGTGAGAGTGGTGGAGTGCGAGAGGGGGAGTGTGAGAGGGGGAGTGTGAGGAAATTAGTGCTGGTGAAAGAGTGGAATCTAGGAAATGGGGGAGGGAGACCCAGGGTTAGGATTATATGGCCCGAATTCATCCCTAAAAACGAGCTATAGCCAACGTCTCCATAATGTACAATGTATATTGTATAGATATGTGCAATTATTTCAACATTATGTGCAATGTGCATATCTTTCCTCCTGTGCAAACTTACATCAACATCTTCCCAAAAGACAAATTTCGTCATGTCTCAAGTAGAATCATTTCTTATTCCACTCACAGATCTTCATATCATAATGACTTGAGATAGTTCTCAAGCATGCCTTTAGCAAAACTTTATATTTGGTAACTACTTAGTCAAATATCGTGTATGGAAACAGGCATATTTTCAATTATGAGAGACTGATGAGAAAATACCAAATTTTGAGAATATGTGTGGGTGTTTGCTTGCTTATCGCAAACATAGTGTTTGTGAGTGTTTGTTTGAGTGTGGTGTGAATGGTGATGTGAGTAGTGAGCAAAATCTTACATCTAATGTTCTTATCTATCTGATTTCTTACCGTTGTCATAAGCCAAGTTTCCATAGAAGATAAGGCTGGTCAAGACAGTGATAACTGAAAACTTCATATTGCAAGAAAGGATGATAAGGAAATCTGGAAAAAGGAATTTTGAAGGGAAAAGTGAAATGTTTACGTAGATTTTGAAAATATCGTGTAAAGTTTTGCTTTGTTTTGACTGCGAGTTAAACTGTGAATAACAAAGTGTGGGGGAGGCGTGAATTAAACTTTGTTCGTTTTAGTTTTCCCTGGGAATAGACAAGCGATGGGACCAGTACACGATGGAAAGACGAGAATTAAATTAATAATCTGACCACATATAGAATATTTTCTAAAATTTCTTACTTTCTACTAATCATTCTTCTCTTTTTCAGGTGTACTTATTCTACTCTGTGCCCAGGTAAGCTAATCAGACCCATGCTTGACATGGGCAATGTCCATTCCGTTGAGATCTCACCCTGTAATCTTTCATTCCTTCGGATAGTTGTTGCTATGAGCAACCACGGTTAGCAACCTATGATAACAACACTTTATTTTCAGTTTTTCCACGGTTCTGCTCAGTTTGGTGAGTCAATGAAATGAAGCTGTGAAATTAATGTAGATTATTGATTTGATGATATGAATGCAATTTACAAACTCGAATGAATCCTCACGACCTGTATTAGATGTTCGTCTCCCGTAATCAAATTGAAACAGACACAGAAATCATCAGGGTTTAGGTCTTGTAAATTAGGTGTGAAATGTCAATATTCCATGTAAAAATTCAGAAGGATCATATTGATCATCATTCGTCAACCGCTGCGCTTGGCGGTTGGCATGGAAATAGCTAACGCCGAAACTCAAAAAGGTGAAAAGAAAACCTCCAAAAGGGGTAAAATCTGTGAATTGTTCATTTGGTGTTCAACCTCGTCTAATATTGTAGTCTATTCGTTTTTGTCGTCTTCACTTCTCATATTTCCCCCGATTGTAAATTTTCTGTGGATCATCATGATACTCGTCGATTTGTATTCTATTTTTCGAGGTCTATATTTGTGTTTTTTTGCTGTTCTCCTTCGTCGAGCGAAGCTCTCCGTCTGCTATATTGATGATGTAAACCTCGATGTGCAACACACCCCCTTGGTCGACTTCACTCGAACAACCACGTACACAACCCCCTCCCTTCACCCGTTACTCCGTCCAGGTCTACATAATCTGCGGAGTTTAGCCTTCACCGTGATGATAACCACCAGATGGAAATCAGTGGAACCGTGGACCACTGATTTCACCACGTGGTCGACCCCGTACACCACCGGGTCGTCGACCACAATTTCAACTCAGTCGACCACAGCAACCACGTGGCCAACATCGGATTCGACCACGTCGGAGTCCACTACGACATACACAACGGAGTCTACGACCACAGAGTCGACCACTTCAGCCACAACCTCTGACTCAACGACATCAGATTCGACGTCGTCATTCACAACATCAGCGACAACCACAGACTCAACGACATCAGATTCAACGTCGTCATTTACAACTTCAGCGACAACCACAGACTCAACGTCGTCATTTACAACGTCAGCAGCAACAACCACAGACTCAACGACATCTGCAACGACAACAGCAACAACCACTGACTCAACAACATCTGCAACGACAACAGCTACAACCACTGACTCAACAACAT
>CAMPET010000137.1:159435-171561 GCA_946803715.1 Beroe ovata
CCAACAACGACTAAAATAACAACTCCTGAACCAACAACGACTAAAATAACAACCCCAGAACCAACAACGACAAAACTTACGACCGCAGCGCCAACAACGACTAAAATAACAACTCCTGAGCCGACAACGACTAAAATTACAACTCCAGCGCCAACAATGACTAAAATAACAACTCCTGAACCAACAACGACTAAAATAACAACTCCAGAGCAGACAACAACAGAACTGACAACCTCAAAACTGACAACACAACTAAAATCTCCTGCAACCACTTTCACTACGGATACCACCGTGGATACAGCCTCACATTCTCCAGAAGAGACATCGTCAGGTATTGCTTGTGATCTGACAGAGATCTTATTATGTCCATTTCACTCCATGTCTAGCGCTGATTGTCTTCCGCTCTGTGTCCTTGCTTTGCAGTATATGCTTTGGTCTCTATGTGATTCTTATGTCCTTTCCACCGTTATTTTCTGTCCTGATCAGTCATATGATTGTAGGAGGAGGATGGATCAAGAAGAGTTGCGTCTGAGACGAGACCGATCAGATTTCTTTCAAGATTTTAATAAATTGTTTTCTGACCGAAGCTGTTTTATTTCTGTGTTTTGAGTAAAAATGAGCGAACCTTGTCCCGAAAACCAAATTGAACTTTAAAAACTCACTGGGCGCGGGGCCTATAAAAAAAGACAGTTTTTGGTCCCACCACCAAATCAAAAGTCAAATTCGTTACGTAGCTTGTCATGAGTTTGTTACGTTTCAGCAAGTTCCACCCCCGCTACCTTTACTCGGCAACCTGTCTCTCCGATACCAACCTGGACTAAACCGTATAACAACCTCATTATGCAAAGAACCCAGACCAAACCCTGGTCCGTAGTTGAAACTGTACCGTGGTCGGTTGTTGAAGCAACGAAATCGCCACCGTGGCAATCTGTGTCCTCACCGCCTTGGCAATCAGTGACCTCGTCACCATGGCAACCAGTGACCTCGTTATCATGGCAACTCGATACCGATCCCATCTATACCGAACCTTGGGGTGCCTGGAATACTGAATCAACGTACACTAAACCATGGCAACCTGACTTTACTTACACTAAGCCATGGCAACCTGACTTTACTTACACTAAGCCATGGCAACCCTATCCATCCTACACCTCGCCATCGCATCATGATGAATCATCATCGGAACTATCATCATCATCAGCGGGAGCAAGCAATCCGGGACTAGAATCTATGACCACACAATACGAAAACCGTAACCTGGGAGATGATGCCATGGCAACCACACTGATTACACCCGTGACACCTCCTCGAGCTGCGGACAGTGCTATAGTTGGTGTGAGGGGTGATAGACTCGTCATGGCGACCCGGTATTTTGAAGATGGGAAGCCCGATACATCAAGTATGATGCTATGCTGATCTCAGCGCGCACGTATGGAGTGTGCATGCGCTGAGAATGCACCTGCTCTGATATCGCCTATCCTGGTCATCTTGGTTGTCAAGGCAGCAGTATCCACCATAGCAACAGCAATCTCCATAGCAGCAAACGTAGCAACTCTATTACTACGTAGATAATATGTTTTCTTAGTAACAGCTTTTGATAACTTACTGTAATTAACTTTTTGGAGGTGTGAGTTCAAATGAGGTTTATAAAATCAAATTGGCAGTTTTGGTATTTTGCAATTGCCAATCGAAATGCTAGCTGACTGTTGGATTGATTAGCCGAATTTTTCAGGTTTTGGTGTTTTCACCACATCGACTACGTCTCCCACTGGAACAAATACTAACACGCCTTCGGGAACTGTTACCAAGCCCCCCTCGGGAACTGTTACCAAGCCCCCATCGGGAACTGTTACCAAGCCCCCATCGGGAACTGTTACCAAGCCCCCATCGGGAACTGTGCAAGTAACTGGCACATCTACAGGTGTTGGCACTGCAACAAATCCGCCCATCGTCCCAGAGATCCAGCCATATGTGGGAACTGTGTCTAAGCCTTACAAACCGTATACTTACAAACCGTATACTTACAAACCGTATACTTACAAACCGTATACTTACAAACCGTATACATACAAACCAATGACCTACAAACCGTACACCTACAAACCGTATACTTACAAACCGTACACAATTAAGATTAGAACTGAAGGCTACAAACCGTATACTTACAAACCATACACTTACAAACCGTATACATACAAACCGTATACATACAAACCGTACACTTACAAGCCGTATACTTACGATTCGAATCCCTACCCTGATCCCGTCGGTCTCGGTTCCATAACACCCGCTGACTCCAGCACTTCGTCTACCACTACGTACGGGGGAACAACTTACAGTTGGGAGCGCACTGACTCAAGTAAGTGTTTGAGCTACACGTGGCATTAAGCTACACGTGGCATTGACACCACTTTGACCGGTGATCAGAGTTCTTCTTGAGTCTGGGGATTGTGGGTGATAATTAGGGTCCCCATCGCATGCAATGATTTCGAATGAACTTGATATCTTTACACGTGTCTTTCTGTTTCTCCCGCATGAATTGCTTGTCCTTCATTGTACCTACATAGTGTCTTTGTTATGTGTTGTCGAATGAATGTAGGTGACACCCTTATGTGTGACGTGTGTGTGTGTTCGATGAATGCCTTCTTGTGTGATCTGAATGTTCGAATGAAGGCACATGATTGTCGGACCGAGTATTCTTCGCAACAAATCTTCTCTTGACGTGGATAGTATCAGGTTGATCAATGATTATTTGAAATATTCTTCTTCGGTTTTTTTTGGTTATCTATAAAAGTGCTATTTCCTCAGCTACCGCCATGCCGGAGCCCCAGCTTCCATGTGAGTTTGACGCATGACACGAGACACCACCACACATCGCTTGCTTTTCCTTGACACCACTTCTCCTTACCTCTTGACTCTCCTTTCTGACATCACTTCTACAATTTCATGACACCACGTAAACTTTCTCTTGACACCACTTTGACACAGGGTGTGCCATATGAACCGTTGCTTGACACCACTTCCCTCAGTGTGCGGTTACTTCACGACCATAACAACTCTCTCCGTGTGTCGGGGAAAACAGATGGCTGGCGATTACAAGGCTTTGAAATATAGCCGAGCTATGGACAAGATTATCTACACGCAGATGGAGACTCCTGAAAACGCTAATGATCCCTACAAAACGTGCGTCATTGACACCAAGTCTTTGCTGACACCACTTTACTCTGACACCATTTCATAACTGATGCCACTTAACTCTGATACCACTTCTCGCTTACACCACTAAACAGTTAATTCTTGCGCCAAGTTATTGCTGACAACAACTCAATCTGACACCATTTTAAAGCTGTCATCACTTTAACTTGTCACCACTTCTTATTGACACCAGTATTGAATCTGATTGCAAGTAGCGTCAGGATCAAATTGGTGTACAAAGTTTTGAGTGGAGTCAGGATTGAAGTGGTGTCAAATGTGGAGAAACTATAGATCACACATCCACCCACAGGAAGCTAGTTCAAGACAAATATGGTTGGAGTATATACGGTGGTAGCACGCTCTTCGCATATTCTTCAAGTGTGGTATGTTATCATGGTAACCATGACGATCCACTGATTTATCTTCATTAGAAGACACTGATCTCTGAAGATGAGACTTATCTTAAACGTTGTTTTAATGTTTTCTTTATTGTTGCATCTAGGCCCAAAAAATTTGCTAAAAGTATCTCCCCACTATTACATCCCCCATTACATCTCCACCTTTTCAGACAAGCACGGGGGGGTCAACATGTCTAACCAGTGGAAACCAAGTGGGTTGGACTGTGGTGTGCGAGGATGGTAGCTCCATGGTAACACAACCATTCAGTGATGATTTACCAGCTGGTGCTAAAGTTATCTTCGCTATGAATTTGGCGGAACTGCGTGAGTAGTACTTTGTTATGTGGTGGAATGGTTGATTGATTGATTGATTGATTGATTGATTGATTTATTGATTGATTGACTGATTGATTGATTGATTGATTTATTGATTGATTGATTGATTCCCCAGCGCCCCCTGAGGATTGTTCCGATGGATTTCTCGTCGGAAATGGAATGGATTACGAAGTCAAGATCAACCAGCCTGAGAACTTCCCGGATGAGTCCTGTTACAATGATTACAACGGCATCTACAAGAACCTGTAAGTGTGATTTTCAATGAATTAGAGTATCAATGCGTGCTCTTTCATAATTCTAACACTGTGTACGCCCCCCAGGGGCGGCATGATATTTGGACACAAGATCTATCAGAAGAAAGACAGTGCTACTGATGTAGCCATGATGATGAACCCATTGTATGGGGTGTGGTCATTCGGCCGTTGGGAGAGCATTGCATCCATGTAAGTAATATAGGTCTACAGCTGTATTGTACTTGTTGTCAATATGTCGCAGTCACGTGATCAAACGCTCATTTCTCAAAAACCGTCTGCTCAAAAACTATTTGTTCCACCATCTATAATTTCTGGAAACTAGTGATTTGAGTCTACCATCTATCCTCGCTTTAGGGCATTTGAACCGCTGGAAGAATGGCCGTTGATCGATCCCTTCACCCGGACATTCTGTCCCCGAGATGTGACATCCATGACATTTGTGTGTGGGGAAGCCATGGTTACATCAACTGTCTCCATAGAGAGTGAGTGGCGGATTCTGCCCCCCCCCNCCCCCCCCGTATATTTCTTGCTGCTCCATTAATAATAATTTTACTATTGCATATATCATTGATCCTCATTTGTTATGAGGAAGTTGAAATCAACATCGATGCCTGGTCCATGTTTGATCCAGGCATTTTCATTTTCTGTTGCTACCAGTACCAGTCGTTACCACTACCATTTGTTACCAGTTGTTACCACTATCATTTGTTACCATGGTAACCCCGCAGGTCAAAGCTACTTCACGTACGGATTCGAGCCAGTTATATTCCCTAACGCATACAAGGATGAGTTATACACAACTGGACCCCCAAAGACATACGATAACGACGGATTCGGATTGGTTCCCATAACTCCGACTCTTGAAGCAAAGACAACCCCTATCATCCCAGGTATTTGGCACGGTTTTGAGCCCTAATGCTCCAGACCATTGAAAAGTTATCTGAATCTGTTGTTACCATGGTAACTGTGTTACCATGATTTAACCCCGTTTTCAGCTGATATGGTAACGGGAGTGGAGAATCACAGATTCTGTGCTTCGACTCAGTTCACCCTGGAGAACTTTGGTAGCAACTGCGGCTACATGGTTCGTACTAGAGTTCTGTTGAGAGTTTTTCTGTCGATTTTGAAGATCTTCTTTTTATCGATATCCACCTCATCACTGTGATCATTGCGATAAACAATCCTACACACTGTCACCCTGTGTCATTGTAACTTGGTGGCATGGTAGTGCTAGGTGTTAGAGGCAGGGTGTCATCTAGGCAGCAACAACAGGTGTCACAGTTAGATAGTGACACCGGGTGTTACAATATGTATATCTCCAGGTAAACGGAGAGTACACATTGACGGGGGATACGTCAGGGGGACGACAGGTCTATGAGAAACTCGTACCCTGGGAAGTAACTGATTATCCGCAGATCAGTACTATTAAGATGTAAGTACAACCCCCCCATAGTTCTATTGGGGGTTGCTCCAAAGCTACAGTCTGCAGTGGGTTCGATTATTTCTGATTCTCTTCTGAAGATCATGCCTTCCTCTCTCGTTCCCCAATTCAGAATTGCACCCCCATGTTTCCTTGTCTACTCCTATCCGACTCCCCTCTCTAATTATCTCCCTATCCTTGACTCTCCTCCCCCTCCTCAATATCTTTCCATCAAATCTCCTCTTCTCTGTGCCCCACTTCCTCCTCCCTTTTTCTTTCTGACTCTTCCCGAAAACCTTAAAAGTTTCTCCCACTCTCTTCTACAGGTACATGTACTATCTGAAGAAGTGGGACAGGTGGGTCATAGGAACTGGATTCCTCGACGGAAAAGGACTCGTAGCTTCCTTTTTCCACCAGGGAGAATGCCCCTATGCCAGTGAGTGTTGTATTTTGCTCTTTTTGGAGGCTGTTGTTCTTTGGTTTTTTCTTCCTTTCTTAAATTGCTACCTTCTTCTTCGCAAGGCATATCTCACTATTCTTGTTTTATAGGGAACGTCAAAGACATGAAGTTGGAAAGCGGATATGTGTGCGATTTCACAGTTTTTAACACTGGTTCAATCTACTTCGAGACTTACATGACCCCAACTTCATTCTGGGGAGGTATTTAAACACACAGACACAGACACACACACAGACACACACACAGACACACAGACACATACACACAGACACACACAGACACACACAAACAGTACACACACAGACAAACATACGCAGACTCTCTCACACACACAGACAGACACAAAGAGACGACAAACAGTCACACATAAGCATACTGTCATCCACNACACACACACACACAAACACACACACACACACACGCACTCACACACACACACACTTATCGCTCTCAGGCGGCAGTGGATTCCCCGAAAATGACGAAGGGACCTTTGTGATTCTGGCCACCGCTGAAAATTACAACACAAGGAAGGAACTCTCTGACAGTTGTTTGACTGTCGTGACTGATAATCTATCGGGTAGTTACAAGTAAGTATTCACATGCCTCCACTTCACCAACAGAATATCCTGAATCAACTTAAAGACTGCACAGTAGCCCACAACCTTTCTTTTAGGCCTAAATTTGCAAACCTCACGCCACATTTGCAGCCCACTTCCCAAGCTCCCTTCCAAACCCCACTATTCCAGGAAATTGGGTGCTTTCCTCCGATTCGGTGGACACGATATCTACGTGAAAACAAACAAAGAAGTGCTCGATCCGGATACATTTGCCTGGTACTCTCCCGTACATGGAACCTGGGTTATCAGTCCTTACATCGGTGACGTTCGTCAAGATCCTTTCTTGTACGCATCAGCGTTCTACAACGAGTATTTCCAGCCGGATATGCCCGCAGCTAACTGGTACTTTGAGTGCGATGGTGTCAACTCTTGGGCTTCGGTCAATATCTGTGAGTTTCCATGGCAACACTTTCATTTTCATACATGGCATTCCACTGTGACTTGATTTTTACTCTCATAATTCTTTCAGATGCTCCTGGCGTGACCTCGGCAGCTCCAACAGGCGATGCGACCACCTCTGGTTGTATTTATATGCTGGGAAATATAGGGGGACCCCCTAATACTTGGTGTCCAGGTGCAGTTGATATAAGCTCCTCTCCAAATTTGTATCCTAGGAACGTTGCTCAATTCCCTGTTCTGAGACTCATCGATACTGTCCAATATGTATTCAACTGAACCCCCCCCTGCATACCCATTTCTATTTGACAACCTCTTGTGAACCTCGTTTCACTCCTTCTCCTCTTTTCTAAAAATAGACTCTTGTCTCACATTTTCTCCTCCTTCTTCTCAGACAAGATAATCGAGCCCACTGAATCCGGTGATACCTCTGACGCCAAGGGTGTCATTTCAACCGGGGATACCACATCGGGTGGTGTTGTTGATGAGGTAGATGAGACTACTACCACGGAGCTTGTTATGGTAATAACCTCATTTACAATCTCAATTACCAATTGTTGTCATGGCAACACTGTTTTTGTCATGGTAACACTGTTGTCATGGTGATTTGTTTCAGACAACAACATCGGGACCAGTATCTACCTCTACGACGATTGTTGAGAAAGGTATAGTGCAGTGTTTTCAATCAAATTAAAATCTCCCATCTCTCCACAATATGAAGCGCCATGTACTCTCTTCCCTTGTCTCACACTATCAACCCCCCCTCTCTATTTCAGTTGTCGGTATTCCGTTCCAGCCACGATACATGTCCCTCGAAACAACATTTTCCTTCACCGGGTCCTTCTGTCAGAATAGGAAACAGAAAAAAGCTGCCAAAGACTCTTTCAAGATTTGGAACATCCCGCTCCTTCAGACGTCCTGTTACGGTGACTCCTCCTGTACCATTGCGGATATACACTGCCAGGAGAGTGGAACTGGGTTCGTCATCAGTGCTCTGTTCAAGGAGCTGGCAAATGAGGTTTGATCTGTGGTGCTCAGATTTCAAGTCTCGTGTCCGGATTCAGAGATTGATATTGCGTTTTTCAGCATAGCCAACCCGATATATGAATCTCCTTCGTGAATACTTTCATAACCGCGTGCTCCTTCATCATCACTATGATCACCTCAGGCAAACGAAACTCCGGGACTTGCCGCTCTCTTTGCTGACATACTAATCACTGACATCAGCTCTCTTTCGATTAACATTATCGTGCCTGATAAGAAACGTGCAGCGTACGACTTTTCAGTGGTAAGTGGGCGTGTCCCTTTCTCTAAACTCTCAGAAGAGATCTCTTCTTCTACTGAACACTTCAATACTTAAAGGCGTCTGAGCCATTTCTTACAGCTCTTTCATCCCCCCCTTTATGATGAGGACCTGAAATCAGTCCCCCTACTCCCCCTAACCTCCCCTAACCTAGTCTCCCTCCCTCCCTCCCTTCCTAACCTACCACTTCCTCCCTCCCTGCAGGAATCACTAGAGTCCGAAGAGGTGGTAGCTAAATGCCCGTCTGGCAGTATCAATGACGAGAGTAATCCAGGGGAGTGTTTGTGGTGCGAAGCCGGGACATACCAATCGGGTGAGAAAAAACTGTTCTCATTAGAGAATCCTCTCCATCTTCATCGGATGATCTTCTCTTGAATTAACCTTCTTAACCATTCTTGACCTATCCAATTAAACTCTGGGCAACTCACAGTTGATTTAACCTACTCCAAGCCAATTCAGCGTCTCTGATCCTCATCTATCTTTTCACTCCCCCCCAACAATTTTCAATACACATTATCTTCCCCTCACAGGCTCGTCCTGTGAAGCTTGTCCTGTCGACACTTACACGGGAAGTGCGGGCGAGTCCAAGTGTTCAGCTTGTCCGGAGGGCTGGACCACAGACGGACAGACCCAGCAGTCGTCCTGTGACCACGATGATGGGATTATCGATGAACTGGAAGATGGTGAATAATATATTGATGTTCATGATTCCTTCGCCATTCCTGAAGTATTAAACCTTTATATTCTTTCTCTAACCTCGATCAATTCTTTCATTCGCGGCCCGTATTGCACCAGAAGCTCGCTTTGTGACGTTTCTCTGATGAATATATGGTGCGATGACTGTTCTGTCGAATCAATGTTACATTATAGCCGATGAATGCCGTCGAATAAATGGTCTCTGTTCGATGTATTTGTCACTCTAAGAGTACGAACTTGTGTAATTTGTTCCGAAGGTATCAAGTTCAAATGAACGGAAAATAGCAGCGCTTTGGGGACAATAGGCATAGGATTTTGAAATATCGTTCAACCATGGCAACAAAAATGGCAACACAAGAATCACCGTGACTACAACACCTCTAACACAAACATATCTCCAGCTGTATCCGGATTGAGCACCATCACTCTGGCAGTGATTGGTGCGGTGGCAGCGGTGGTACTTGTGGTTATAGTGGTGGTAACGGTGTGCATTGTCAAGAAAACCGTGAACAAGACCCCTTCCAAGATTGTCAAGGTGAGGATATTGAATGATGATAGATTTTGGAGTTCCGATTGACATTTCAATACAACAAAGATAATTGTCGTTGTTACTTTTAACCAATTAAAGTCAATGTTCAATGTCCATTTGACAATCACTGGATATTGTACTTTCATCGGACGTGGTATTTTACTATTATACTCAATGAAGCACTCTTTAGATAGGTATGAAATCAGTGATAGATAAGCTGATATAGATAGGTATTTAGAAAGGTATGAAATCATATGCTGATTTTAATCCATTTTAGATCCAGTCTCGAGTTTCACCCGAGCCTAACATCGGGAAGGATAACCAGGGATACCTCAACAGCAGGACAAGCATACAGCACGCATAACCGACAATCAACAACATTTTTACAGTAACGACCGCTCCATAGCAACCTGACTCTCATAGCAACCAGCTTGAATCTCCATAGCAACTCAGTTATGTTATAGTGTCGATGAAAATTGAAAACGAAGATGAAATCATATCTGGAATCTACAAGACAGATGCTTGTAGTTTAGCTTTCTGATAGAATTGCGGGGATGAGACCTCAACTGTGTTATGAAACGATATGAAACGAGGGACAAACGGTTTTCATTTCTCATATTTTAACCGTCTATTAGCAATCACTACAGTGTTTCTTGAACTTTCTCTCTGTTTAGTTGACCTTCTCAAATTCATTCCTGTTTGATAAACCTTGCAATATTAATTGTATGATTCAAATTATTCCTGTGAGCGTGCGTATGTGAGCGTGAGGTCGTGAAGCGAAATTTTTGCTTGGTGCATACACACGCACACACACACACACACACACACACACACACACACACATACTCACAGAGCACTGTGACTGTTTGAATTACACCAGTCTGGTCGGCGCCGGCAGTTAATTAACTACCATCATATCGAGACAACCAAGCAGCGCTCTGATTGGCTGAAATACTTGTCACGTGACTTCATCTCTCGTAGCTGATTGATTCTCCTACTCCTATGTTCAGCTACGCGCGCAGCCAATCAGCAGCCGAGAAGCATGTCACGTGACACGCGCTTCCTGCCAATTACAACGCTGCGTGATCTCGTCCCTGGGAAGGGCGCCACCAGTCTGTGACGTCACGCGTGTGCACCTCATTTCTCCTCATAGTCGTGTGTAAATCATTTGCGTGTGCGCTGCTTTATTGCTCCTCTATTTCAATTTCACCTTTGATTATTCTTTCTTTTCGTGAATTATCTGATCAGTTTATCCATACATTATCGATTCTATCTTGACTCTTAAGATTTTCTCTTTCATGCTAATCCATTTATCCTCACATTGATGTTTTTATAGATGTTGCCGTGGTTCAACTGATGTCCCAGTGTCTCAACTGATGTCCCTGTGACTCAAATGATGTCCCTGTCTTTCAACTGATGTCCCAGTGTCTCAACTGATATCCCAGTGTCTCAACTGATGTCCCTGTGTCTCAACTGATGTCCCAGTGACTCAACAGATGTCCCTGTGACTCAAGAAGATCAAGAGATCCTCCCCATTCCTTTTTACCCCTCCCTTGCTAACTCTATCCCACACTCACCCAAGAGTTGCGCATTTCTTACATTTGGCGAGTGCGACCTTTCTTGGCTTCTAGTCATTGATTCGGTTAAACTCAACGGGTGTACAGATTTGTAACGCTCTAATTAGCATAAGGCTCGCTCTTAGGACAGTTTACTGTTCTATGTTGTTCGAGAATTACGCTCCTCCTTGCCTCTCTCCCCCACATTCGATCTCGCTATCTACACCTTGCAACCTTGCCGAATGGGGCATTCCTGTCCTCTTGTTGTCAGAGCTTCTCCCACAAGATAGAGGGGAAAGAAGACAGAGGAGCCACAAGAAGATCAAGATAAGAGAATATGATGACTCTAGCTCGACTAATAGACAAGATAGAGGGAAATAGAAGGGATACGATCTCAAAGAAGATCTAGAACGAAAGATGACGGCTCTAGCTTGACTTAGATTCATGGGATATCGAGATACTCAAGCTGCACAGTACACGAAGCAGCTGATAATTCACAAATTGACAATTTGATCGATGAAATGCGATTAGAAGAAGACAAGACTTGAATTGACTTCTATATTCACTGTTTTTGTGTTTTTCTTCGACTCGCTCTCACCTTTCCCTTACCAGTATAGGATGGGGCATTTCTATACTCTTGTAGGGTTCATCCTTTCGGGGGTGAGCTCTACAAGTGTATAGATCGTGTCACATTCTGTGCGAATTCTTCACCTTGCATCCTCCCCTTTCCTTTTTACCCCTCCCTTGCTAACTCTATCCCACACTCACCCAAGAGTTGCGCATTTCTTACATTTGGCGAGTGCGACCTTTCTTGGCTTCTAGTCATTGATTCGGTTAAACTCAACGGGTGTACAGATTTGTAACGCTCTAATTAGCATAAGGCTCGCTCTTAGGACAGTTTACTGTTCTATGTTGTTCGAGAATTACGCTCCTCCTTGCCTCTCTCCCCCACATTCGATCTCGCTA